>CAUYOR010166878.1:0-20459 GCA_963573925.1 Callimico goeldii
ATCCAAGAATGCTGAACATTTACTGTCCCATCTGTAGTTGTATCAGCAGTGTAATGAACACAGTTTATATTACTTAACTATTCTTTGAACTCCAAGAACTGTTGAAGTCTTTTCTGATGTTCTGCAGATGCTTGCACAGCATTCAGATGTTCGCCAAACGTAGTAGTTATTCTATAGATAACAGTTTTTAGTGATGCTCTGAATGCAAATCTTAATGTTTTATATGAAGTGTCCACAAGGCTTTCTGAAATCCAGGGTGGTTTACTGGAAGCATGAGGAAGCTTAAAGTACTTGTCGACTGCCTCTTGCAGCATCAACAAAGTATTAAGAATAGCTGGTAGTATAGTCTGGACAACTCCAAATCTATCCTCTGTATATGATGCTGCTGCTAACTGCGACAGACCTTCTAACGCCCAAATGTGCATTTGGGCATCCAAACAAACAGGCTGAATGGAGGCCTCTGGGTGCTTACTAAAAAAATACATTATCAGCACCTGTTTTGACAAGAAATTCTTAATCTGTTCACGTTTATTCTGAATCCATGAATAAATCACATTGGGTTGTCACTGTCTTACCCTCAGCACTAATAGAGGTAGATGGAGAAGGATTAGAAAATTCAGTCATTTGCTGATCAGAAGCAGAGGTCCATAATCTTGGCCCTCTTCTTATTAGCTGAGGACTTTGCGGTGACCCATAGCAGGTATTTACATCAAAAATTCCAGCCATGCGATGCACTACACTAGAGCCAAACGGGATCCCAGGGGGACTCACAACATCAAGTGTAGATAATTTTGAAGAAAACAGTGATGTTTTAACTAATGGTAGCACTGAAGGCCGAGGTATCTGGCTGGACTTTGGTGTTCGAAAAGTAGTTTCTTCTGGAGAACTAAATTTCTTAGGTTCCACTGGGTAAGATGAAGACACTCTCGCACTCGCAGCAGCAGCTTCTCGATAGAGAACCAGTTTCTGAGTCGTACCGTTTAAAAGATTCAAACACCCCATCGAAATGGCTGTCCAATTGTGGGGATGTCCACCTGGTTGGCTAAGGCTAAAAACTTCTTGTCTTCGTGAAGGCGAATACTGAGAAAGCAACATCAGGTCCTGCAAGGCTAAATACTTTATGATGGGCGAGGATTGCTGTTTAACACTTTCGGAAGGCACTCATCTGACCCTTCTGCAAATGGTGGTTGAACAGGAAACACATGAGCCTCTGTGGCATAGATTTCGAAGAGTATCCATGAGATATACCAAGTCGTCAGGAGAAAGACACCACAGAGCCAGACATGGTAGAGTAATGAGAGGTTTAAGAGGCCACTCACTGTGACAAGTGGCCTCTGAACGTGCTCATCTATGTGAAGGTTCATAGCAGTGCTAATCCAAGCTTTGGGAATATGGCCAAGAAAATAATATAAAATGCAGAAATTTCTAACCAGGAACAGTGATTCCGCACAACTGTGTTTAACTAGGAAGAGCAGAGATCTCCTAAAACGCAAAAACTTGTATTGCTGTATGATGGGAAATGGAAGGTAGTTCATGTTGTTAACAAAATACAGGAGGCTATAGCTATAGCCCATAAATGCTCCAGCCAGTAGAAAAAAAAGATGATATTCATTTAAGCAGGTTTGCACTGCAGGGCTACCAAAGCTGTTAGTACCAATGCAGGGAACCACAAGAAAACTGTACTGGCCCTGGGTAATCACTGCAGCACACCAGGCCATCACCATTCCCATTGCAGCATGAATAAATGAGTGCATGAGTTGCTGAGGATGAATGATCGTCCCTATCAGAGCTAGTCTGGAGCAGGGAATGGAAGGCACAACTGTATAGAACTCCACACTGAAAATACTTATTATTATTATTACAACTGACAGCAGCAGGAGGTAAAAGATTACATAGGAACTATACAGGTCACTGAAAGAATCAGACAGCCACTGTATAGGATGAAACGAATCAATGCTGCTAAAAATTATAAATAATGTAGTGCAGATGGGTAGAAGCAGCACTGACCAAACAATACTTGCAACTATCCTCCAGCCCAGAACGTGCCACGGTATGTCCCACAACCTGCCAGTGCATGGCCCATTCACGGCCGTGGCCATGGAGATTGCGACCCCTAGTCTAGAGAGCACAGGAGACCGTGCGCCCGCCCACCACCTCCCAATTATGTTTTTCATAGAGTCTGCTGTCAAAACTGAGCACAATATTTTCGAATATGTGTCATGGAGTAGACTAAAGCAATAAAGGGAAACATCAGTCTATTGCTTTAAAATTCCATTAAATCCAGAATTTTGACTTAACATGGCTGGATTACTGTTCATCACTATAAAACCTTTTTTTTTAACATCTAACTGAAATTGTTATTTGATAAATGTAAAAGATTAAAAATATCTATGTCACAGGTTTGATCTTCTAGGCTATAAATTGGCAACCTTTCTTTATGTCTGAATGTCCTTTGGGATAAAATGTATTTTAAATTATTGAACAGTGTCTCATATCACATAACTCAACAACAGCTAAAGAAAGACACTTGCCAGCTGGGCGCGGTGGCTCACGCCTGTAATCCTGGCACTTTGGGAGGCCGAGGCGGGTGAATCACGAGGTCAAGAGATCGAGACCATCCTGGTCAACATGGTGAAACCCCGTATCTACTAAAAATACAAAAAATTAGCTGGACACGGTGGCACGTGCCTGTGATCCCAGCTACTCAGGAGGCTGAGGCAGGAGAATTGCCTGGGCCCGGGAGGCAGAGGTTGCAGTGAGCCGAGATCCTGCCATTGCACTCCAGCCTGGGTAACAAGAGGGAGACTCTGTCTCAAGAAAAAGAAAAAAAAAAGAAAGAAAGAAAGAAAGATACTTGCCAATATTCAAGTTCGGAATCCATTAATTTTTAATCAGAAAGCATTGTATTTTCACTCTCTCACCCAGGCTGGAGAGCAGTGGTGTGATCATGATTCACGGCAGCCTTGACCTTCAGGGCCCAAGCAATCCTCCCCTCTCAGCCTCCCAAGTAGCTGGGACCACAGGCATGGCCCACCACCTGGCTACTTTTTAATTTTTGTAGAGATGAGGTCTCCCTTACGTTGTCCAGGCTGGTCTTGAGCTACTGGTCTCAAGTAATCCTCCTGCCTGGGCCTCCCACACTGCTGGGATTATAAGCATGAGCCACTGCACCTGGCCACTTGCATTATTTCTGTGAGAAATCTGCTGTCATTGTCTTTGTTATTCTGTATATGCTGTACTCTTTTTTTCTTCTGGCCACTTAAAATTTTCTCTTAGATGAGTTGGTTGAAGAAATTTGGTGATTATTATGTGCCTCAGTATGGCTTTCTTCATGTTTTTATGATTGTGGTTTGCTGAACTTTTTAGATCTGTAGGTATATAATTTTCATCAAATTAAGAAAACTTTCTGCTGTTTTCAAATCCCCCCTTTTATTTTAGAGACTCCAACTGCATATATACCTGACCACTTGATGTTCTTATTTTTCCAGTACTTTAGGTTTCTGTTAATTTTGAATAGTTTCTACTGCTCTGTCTTCAGGTTCACTAATCTTCTGCAATTTCTAATCTGTCATTAATCCCATCTAGTGTATTTTCAGCACACTGTTTTGTAGTTTAATTTGGTTTTAGACCAAAAAAAGTGTGGATGAACAGGTAGGTTGATTCCTTATCCTGGCTCTTGTGAATAGTGCTGGAATCCACATGGGAAGGCAGGTCTCTTGATTTCAATCGCTTTGAGTGTATTCCTAGTAGTAGAATCGCTGGTTGAAATGGTAGTTGTAGTCACAAGGTTTGGAGGAACCTCCAAGTGGTTTCTGTAGTGTTTAGTGTAGGATACTAGTTTAGTGTAGTGTTTAGTGTGGTATACTAGTTTAGTGTAGTGTTTAGTGTAGGATACTAGTTTAGTGTAGTGTTTAGTGTAGTACACTAGTTTAGTGTAGTGTTTAGTGTGGTATACTAGTTTAGTGTAGTGTTTAGTGTAGGATACTAGTTTAGTGTAGTGTTTAGTGTAGTATACTAGTTTAGTGTACTGTTTAGTGTAGGATACTAGTTTAGTGTAGTGTTTAGTGTAGTGTATTATTTTCTGTAGTGTTTAGTGTAGTATACTAGTTTAGTGTAGTGTTTAGTGTGGTATACTAGTTTAGTGTAGTGTTTAGTGTAGGATACTAGTTTAGTGTAGTTTTTAGTGTAGTATACTAGTTTAGTGTAGTGTTTAGTGTAGTATACTAGTTTAGTGTAGTACACTAGTTTAGTGTAGTGTTTAGTGTAGTACACCAGTTTAGTGTAGTGTTTAGTGTAGGATACTAGTTTAGTGTAGTGTTTAGAGTAGTATACTAGTTTAGTGTAGTTTTTATTGTAGTATACTAGTTTAGTGTATTTTTTAGTGTAGTATACTAGTTTAGTGTAGTGTTTAGTGTAGTATACTAGTTTAGTGTTTAGTGTAGTACACTAGTTTAGTATAGTATACTAGTTTAGTGTAGTACACAAGTTTAGTGTAGTGTTTAGTGTGGTGTACTAGTTTAGTGTAGTATACCACCGTTAATGGGTACCAAGGCTGATTCCATGTCTTCACCATTGTTAAGTGGTATAGTGCCATGAACATATGAGTGCATGTGTGTGGTGGATTGAAGGATTTTTCTTTGGGTAGTTCCTTAGGAGTGGGATAGCTCAGTTGGATGGTAGTTCCCTTTTAAGTTCTTTGAGAAATATCCACACTTTGTGATATTTCTTTAAGAAGCATCCAGGGCGTCTGAACTAGTTCGCATTTTCCCCAACAGTGGACCCGCATTCCTTCCCTCCTCTGCCCCACCAGTTCACAATTCTTGTGAACTGTGTCATTAATCACCATTTTGACCAGTGTGAGATCGTATCTCAGTATGCTTTTGAATCACATTTCTCTGATAATCAGTGAGGTTGAGCATGTTTTCATGTTTCTTTGTCACGGATACACCTTCTTTTAAGTTCTTGTTCATGTCCCTAGCCCATTTATAAATTGGATTTGTTTTCTTGCTGATTAACTTGTTTAAGGTCTTTAAAGTAATCCTGGATTTCAGACCTTTGTCAGATGCATAGTTAGGGAGTATTTTCCCTCATTCTGTAGGCTGTCTGTTTACTCTGTTGGTAATTTCTTCTACTGTGCAGCAGCTCTTTTGTATATTAGGTCCCACTTGCCAACAATTATTATTTTGCCATTGCTTTTGGGGACTTGGCATATATATGCTTTGCCAAAGCCTCTGTCAAGAAGGGTATTTTCACAGTTCGGGTTCTTGCATTTAAATCGATTCATCTTGAGTTGCTTTCTGTACATGGTGAGACACAGGGACCCAGTATTATTCTTCTGCATCTGGCTAACCACTTATCCCAGCACCACTTATTGGTGGGAAGTCCTTCCTCCATGGCTTACTTTTGTGGATTTTTTTTCAAAAACCAGATGCTTTTAGATATACAGGCAGGCGTATGCCTGGGTTCTCTAACCTGTTCCATTGCTCCGTGGAACTGGGTCCCCAGCGTTTCAATGAAAATGCCAAACCATTACATTGTTTATGGGTGTTTTCCTATAGTCTTTCCTTTTTAAAATTTTCTTTTTATCTTTTCCAGACTGTGTGTGTGCATTTCTTTTCTAAAATATATGCACATCCTAAGTTTCCTTGTAGGAATTTTGCAGTTTCAGAATTGGGTTTAAGTCTTTAACATATTTTGCACTGATTTTTGTGTTGCATGAAATAAAGGTCCTATTTCAGTGTTTTGTATGTGAATATGCAGTTTGCTTAAAATCATTTATTGAACACATTCTCCCTTTCCCATTTTGTCTTGTTGGTGTTCTTTTGAAAAATGTGTTCACTACATATAAATTTGGGTTGAGTATTTGGTTTACTGATTCTGTCAACTTTCTAACTTTATGCCAGTAAAAGAGTAAAAGATTGTTTGGATAATTATAAGTTTGTTTTTTTCACTTATTTTTTAGCTTTTAAGTTTGTATTTTTTAAATAACTTGTACTTTTATCATAGACTAAAGGATTCAAAGGCAGATTTGTTACATGGGTACATTGCATGACATGAAGACTTGGGGTTCCGGCAACGTTCTCACCCAGGAAGTGGCTGTAGCCACTGGATTGGTCTTCAGCACATACCTTATCCTGTCCTCCTTTTTCCCATCTGATAGTCATCAGTGTCTGTTGTTTTCAGTTTTGTGATAGGGTGTATTCAATGTTTAGCTCCACCTTGTAAGTGAGAACATGTGACATTTGGTGTTTTTTTGTTTGTTTTTTTGAGACAGAGTCTAGCTCTGTCGCCAGGCTGGAGTGCAGTGGTGCAATCTTGGCTCACTGCAACCTCTGCCTCCTGGGTTCAAGTGATTCTCCTGCCTCAGACTCCAAGTAGCTGGGATCACAAGCACATGCCATCATGCCCAGCTAATTTTTGTACTTTTAGTAGAAACAGAGTTTCACCATGTTGGCCAGGATGGTCTTGATCTCCTGACCTCATGATCTGCTCACCTTGGCCTCCCAAAGTGCTGGGCTTACAAGTGTGGTGGTAATTTTAAATTTCTGAGGTACCTTCAACTGTTTTGCATCATGTGTACAGTAATGTACATTCCCACCAACAGTGTAAAAAAAATTTCTTTTGACTGGGTGTGGTGGCTCATGCCTGTAATCCCAGCACTTTGGGAGGCTGAGGTGGGTGAATCACCTAAGGTCAGGAGTTTGAGACCAGCCTGGCCAACATGACGAAACCCTATCTCTTTCGTAAGGATATCACTTGCACTTGTATTTTCAAAGTAAACCTGATTATGTCTCTCCCTAGCTTGAAATCCTTCAATGGCTCTGTTCTAGGATAGAGTGAAGATCTTACCTGGCCTACCTGCCCTGCCTTTTTGGCACCTGCTATCCTTATGGTAGTTCACTCCTGTGAACAAAATTTGGAGCATATTTTTCTTTCTCTCTCTGCCTGGCTTCTCCAGAATTTGGAAACTAGTTGTGAGTATTCTTAACTTAGAGCAATACAGTTATTTGCATCTGTGTAATAAAAATCCATCTTCTAGTCTGGGCATGGTGGCTCGTGTCTGTAATCCCAGCACTTTGGGAGGTTGAGGTGGGCAGATCACGAGGGCAAGAGATTGAGACCATCCTGGCCAACATGGTAAAACCTCATCTCTAGTAAAAATACAAAAATTAGCCAGGCATGGTAGTGTGCACCTGTAGTCCCAGCTACTCAGGAGGCTGAGGAAAGAGAATTGCTTGAACCCAGAAGGTGGAGGTTGCAGTGAGGCAAGATTGTACCACTGCACTCCAACCCGGTGACAGAGCAAGACTCTGTCTCGAAAAAAAAAAAAAAAGAATCCGTTTTCTTTTGCAACAGAAAAATGGGTTGTTTTACCAAGGCTTTGACTGGAAGGGTATGCTTCCATTTAAGGAGTCAAGCTCGACTTGCAGAGCCAGTAAGAGCCTTTTGGGAAAACTGGCCTCATACCTTGTCTACACAGTCCCCATACAGGGTTCCTGACCTGTGGTAAGTAAGAATGACATTTTTTTTTTTTTGAGACAAAGGCTCACTCTGTCACCCAGCTGGAATGCAATGGCACAATCTCAGCTCACTGCAACTTCTGCCTCCCAGGTTCAAGTGATTCTCCTGCCTCAGCCTCCTGAGTAGCTGGGATTATAGGTGTGCACCACTACACCCAGCTAATTTTTGTATTTTTTAATAGAGATGGGGTTTCACCTTGTTGGCATGGCTGGGCTCAAACTTCTGACCTCAGGTGATCTGCCCGCCTCAGCCTCCCAAAGTGCTGGGATTACAGGTGTGAGCCACCATGCCTGGCCAAGAATGTCACTTTTTAACAGGCCCAGGAACCCCATGTTCTTGGGACCTCAGGAAGAAAGGAGGTTACCCAACTCACAGGATTTGTGGGTACAAAACCCATGGCTGGGCTTGTCTTTAGAAAGTCCTATCTGAGATTCCTTGTGTAACTGAGTTTCATCAAAACCAATCTAAAAGGCCTATATAAAAATAATTATTCTTGCTGCACTTCATGCAAACAAACAGGCCAAGTATAAGACTAAAGTATATTTTGCAAACAATTCAGTCCTATCATGATTTGTTTTTAACAAAAATGGGACTAGAGCTAGAGAAATTATGTTTCAAAACCTACCATATATTTGTCATTAAATTCCAGACTCATTAGTTGTTTTCAAGCTTTTGCCTACATTTTAGACTAACCCTGCTTATTCCTGTGAACCAACCACCAGTCTCCAACTGCAACTTATAAGGAACAAAAGGAATAAAAATGTGGATCAATATTCCAGTTCTGAGCAATTATCCCACATATCCTGCCAGGTGATGGTAATGAATAGGGTGCTCATCACAGGGAGGTTTTCTTGTTGGGAAAGTAAGACCAAGGTTTTCTTGTCGGGAAAGAGCTAACCAAAGCCAAGCCATGTGCACCCAAATCTTAGCAAGCATAACTACAGTCACCAGTTATCTGAGGGTGTAACAAGACATCCATTTCTCTCCCTTGTTGGAAGAGGACTCAGTTCCACAGATTCACCTTAGCATTTGACTTAAGATGAGACACATTTTTGTCCCAAACTCAATTCCAAGCTTTGTGTCAAAGCCCTAGAAAAGAAAATTGGATCCGAGGGATCCAGAGGCAGATGATAACGTAAGTTAAAAGGCACAGCACAGGTGAGCATGACTAATTCCTGCCAATTAAACCAAGCTTCCCATTTCATGGATAAAGGTTATGCTAGTATCCATGTTATATGTGAAGTCTAGGGAATTCAAAGGCTCTGGACAGCAGGGGAAAGAGTGCATATCTGGGTAAGGACAGATATTCCCATCCCCAGCCTCCCATGTTAACATGGGTGAAAGCTGCTTTGATACCCATGAGCAGCACCCTGTTGCATTTGCTGGGACTCGGGGATATAAGACTAGAAGAAAGAAAGAAAGAGGGATGACTCACTTTCTCTCCCTCATGTACCTCAGGTATTCACTAAAAAGAGAAGGGAACCGGGGATGCCTCAGTCCCCTCTTTCTAGATGAGTAGTCATTCATATTCAGTCTGTACCCCTTTCGAATGTATCCTGAACCCCTGGGACTCCTTTGAAAAACAATACCATTTGTTTTTTCCTTTTTCTGTCTTCAGTGTTAGCTAACTATGTTCTGTTCTGTTCTGTCTTCGGTGACAGGTAATTGTGTCTCTGTATCATGGGACACTCTCCTTGAATCCATCTTCCAAACTGGAAAAAGTTAATTTCCCAAACCTTAAACTGGTATTGGGCTCAGCAGGGAGAGAACCCAGAAGCCTGACATGTCAACAAAAGGGTACAAGTTGTTGTTTTTTTTTTAACCAGTCAGACTATTGGCCTCCCTCTCCCTATACAAACAAGTAAAAGGCTTTGGGGATTTTTTAGCTGTCTTTACCCACCCCAAACTGCCACCCCAACCCAGGTTCATTTCAATACATGCTTTTTTTTTTTTTTAGACAGAGTCTTGTTTTGTCTCCAAGCTAGAGTGCAGTGGTGCAATCTTGGCTCACTGCAACCTCAGACTCCCTTGTTCAAGCAATTCTACTGCCTCAGCTTCCCAAGTAGCTGGGCCTACAGGTGTGTGCCACAACGCCCAGCTAATTTTTGCTTTTGCATTTTTAGTTTCACCATGTTGGCCAGGATGATCTCGATCTCCTGACCCCGTGATCCTCCCACCTTGGCCTCTCAAAGTGCTGGGATTACAGGCGTGAGCCACCACACCCAGCTAATACATGCTTTCTAATAACCCGGTTTGTCTCTTCTCACCTTCAGGCCATCAAACTTCAAACAGTCAAGCAACTGGAGCCTCATATGATGGCTCCTTTTGACCGGAAGCCTTAGCTAGGCCTTTGAGGGAGATCTGACTGCTGTTTCCCCAAATCAGCGCCCCCTGTCAGCAGGAAGCCGTTAAGATCTGTCTTTGACCCAATCCTTACCCTTATGCTCATGGCAGTTAGATGGAGTTCCTTAGAGAGGGGAATGATAGATGCAGGAAGCAGATGAGGGAAGGTCGCTGGAAAATCTCCAACCTGCCCCCATAAGTGTTTACATCAAATGCTCTGTGCAGATGAGAGAACCTGCCCATGGTCTTGTCTGCACATGCCTGCAGTGGACCAGGGACCTGGCTGCACACTGGGAGAATGGGGTGGAGCCATGGGAAGTCTGTGTCTTGTGCCGCGGGGAGCAGCACACTCTTCAGCTCGAGTGTGTTGGCCTGATATTCAATCTGTGAGGTGGGAGCCTTTGGCAGGACCCCTTCTCACTTTGCTGAGAGTTTTCGTTTTCCTTTTCACCCAATAAATTCCGATGTCCTCACTCTTCAATGTGTCTGCATGTCTAATTTTTCCTAGTCATGACACAAGAACCCAGATTTAGCTAAAGAAGCAAATTCTTGCATCATTTACATAAGAAAAGTCAAGTAACACAGAAGCTAACAATGATAGCATTACCTAATGTTGAGCTTGAAGGAAGCTAGATGGCCCATAATCCAGCTCCCCAGGACCCACAAGGAAATGAGGCCCAGAGACCCCAAGGAACTTGCCAGCCTCACTCAGCACATTGCTGAGAAGCTGGGTGACTGTGTCTTACAGTATACAAAATAAAAAGCAAGCCCTAGTTCTGCCCTTAGAAATATTCATTGGAGTGAAATGAACGCTACAAGGCAATTCATGACTCACTGAAGATGAAACAATGCATGCTATGGTTTCAGGACAGAATAAGATCACTTCAGGTGTGAGGGTTCTGAAACAGCAAGTATTTTCCCATCTTTCCTGAAAGAAACTAACCACTATCAGCCATATTGGGGGTAGAGTGGGACCAAGGCAGCTGAGGCCATCCAGATGGCTATTGGACATTTCCCATCCCAGGGCTGCTTAGTTCATAAGACTCACCAAACTTCTACCTGGGGCACTGCAGGAAGTAACACCTGCCTTCTCACATGATCCAAAAAGCATCGGTCTTTTTGTCCTTTTTATTTTAATTATATAGCCAGCTGAACTGGAAATTCCACCAGGACCTTCAGGACTCAGACCCTAGGGCATCTAGCATCAGGGCAGGAGAATCTTCCCTAATAATCTTAATAACTAACACATACTGACCATTTCCTCTAAGCTAGAGGTTGTTTAGGTTGAAGGTAATTAAGATTGTAAGAAGGCTAGAGCCCCTCCAGGCTACCCAATAACTAAGAACCTGATAAACAGGTGATCTGAAAGAATGGCCAGCAGTCCCTTGAGACATTAATCAATGATCCTTAAGGGCTTTGAGGTCAGGGATTTTCCATAAGAATCTGTTCACAGCTAGGCTAGACTTTTTCAGAAAAATGCACACAAAAATTTGCATATTATTCACGGGGTTCACTGAAATCATCCTTATTAAGTCAGTGTGTGTGTGTGTGTGTGTGTGTGTTAGAGATGGGAATCAGTGGGGCTCAAATATTTTTTTCTTGGCAGAAAGTAATGAAGTGTTCAATGAACGATAAAGACTTGTGAAAAGGAAGCAGCTTGAAGGGACTCTCATTGTCAAAAGAGGAACAATCTGAACATCAAAAATAAATAGTGGTCAAGGGCCAGGTATGGTGGCTCATGCTTCTAATCCTAGCACTTTCAGAGGCCAAAGCAGGAGGATTGCTTGAGCCCAGGAGTTCAAGAGAAGCCTGGGCAACATGGCAAAACCCTGTCTCTACAAAAAATTTAAAAATTAGCCAGGTATATCAGGCACAACTGTGGTCCCAGCTTCTCAGGAGGCTGAAGTGGAGGATCACTTGAGCCCAGAAGGTTGAAGACACAGTGAGCTGAGACTGTGCTACTGCCCTCCAGCCTGGGCAACACAGAGCAAGACCCTGTCTCAGTCAATCAGTCAATGCCAAGGCAGGAGGACTACTTGAGGCCAGGAGTTCAAGACCTGTGTGGGCAACATACTGAGTCTCCATCTCTACAAAAACGTTAAAAATTACCCAGAAACAGTGGGCATGTGCCTATAGTCCCTCAAGAGACTGAGGTGGGAGGATTGCTTGAACCCAGGAGTTCAAGGCTGCAGCAGTGAGCTAGGACCGGGCTACTGAACTCCAGCCTGGGCAACAGAGCAAGACCTTGTCTCAAAAAACAAATATTAATCAATTGCAACTTACTAAATGAGTTCATACTGGTGTGAATAAATGAACCAATCAATGGGAGAGTAGGAAAAGTTATTCCTTACAAGGAAATGCCAATTGATAAATCTGGAGGGACATATGGAAGCAGAGAATCAACATTGGACAACCACTATGGAGGTGACTGATTCATGTGGGAGCTGTCAAGGAATACTAAGCTAGTTGGTAGAAGTGTGACAAAGAACAGGATATTGGCATAATATTGGAATACCTCCCCCTACCACCAATACTGATCAATTACACAGCTGAAATTGTGAAGTTAAGGTAGAGAAACCCAACAGTCACCAACATGACTAGATGATTAAGGTCAACATCACCAATGATGGAACAACCTTGTCCCTGATGTGAAGCAATGAGAGGAGCACAGCGCCATCTCTGTGATGTTCCTGTCACGAATGCAAGGCCTGAGCCTGTTCAGGAGCAAACATCAGATGGACCTGAGTTGAGAGTTGTCTGGCAGAGTGTAAGGGTCATGTGCTTAAAAACTGTCAAGGAAGTGAAAAACAGGGAAAGGGCGATGACAAACTGTTTCAGATTGAAGAAGTTTGAAAAGACATGACAGGCGGGGCATGGTGGCTTACACCTGTAATCCCAGCACTTTGGGAGGACAAGGTGGAAGGATAACTTGAGGCCAGGAGTTCAAGACCAGCCCGGGTAACATGGTGAAACCCCATCTCTACTTAAAATACAAAAATTAGCCGGGCATGATGGTACATGCCTATAATCCCTGCTATTGGGAGGCTAAGACACAATAATTGCTTGAACCTGGGAGGCGGAGGCTGCAGTAACCTGAGATTGCACCACTGCACTCCAGCCTGGATAACGGAGTGAGACTATGTCTCAAAAAATAAAAATAAATAAATACAAATTCAGAAACAGGTTGAGCATGGTGGCTCACATCTGCAATCCCAGCACTTTGGGAGGCCAGGAGTTCGAGACCAGCCTGGCAACATAGTGAGAACTTCATATCTAATATTCAATTATAATTTTTTTAAAAGATAAAAATTCACAAACAACTTATTATAATTGGTATTTATTTATAGAGAGAAGGAAAAGGAGAAAAGAGGCAAAATGAAGAATTGGGGAATGTGGGCAAATGGGAGATAGTTTTCTGTACTGTTCTGGCAACTTTAATGTAAGTTTGAAAATTTTTTTTTTTTGAGACGGAGTTTCGCTCTTGTTACCCAGGTTGGAGTGCAATGGCACGATCTCAGCTCACCGCAACCTCCGCCTCCTGGGTTTGGGCAATTCTCCTGCCTCAGCCTCCTGAGTAGCTGGGATTACAGCACGCACCACCATGCTCGGCTAATTTTTTGTATTTTTAGTAGAGACGGGGTTTCACCATGTTGACCAGGATGGTCTCGATCTCTTGACCTCGTGATCCACCTGCCTCAGCCTCCCAAGGGAAACTTCCAGTTTTAAAGCCCTCAGGTCTTGTAAGACTCATTCACTATCCAGAGAACAGCACAGGAAAGATCTGCCCCCATGATTCAGTCATCTCCCACCGGGTCCCTCACACAACACGTGGAAATTATGGGAGTTACAAGGTGAGATTTGGGTGGGGACACAGGGACAAACCATATCAGTAGTTATTAAAGTCTTTTTATGCTGTGCCATTTTTATAAGTAGAATAGAAGCTCAAGACAAAGGTTGGAAATGCACGCTATGCTAACATGCTAAGCTAGTCCTTTCCAAGACTCATTGCATATTCTTCCTCTGCCTGCCTTTTTCTCATAAAGATTCATCCAGTCAGACTTGGTGGCTCATGCCTGTAATCTCATCACTTTGGGATACCAAGGCAGGTAGATCACAAGGTCGGGAGATCGAGACCATCCTGGCTGACATGGTGAAACCCCATCTCAACTAAAAATACAAAAATTAGCTGGGCATGGTGGCAGGTGCCTGTAATCCCAGCTACTTAGGAGGCTGAACCTGGAGATGGAGGAGAATTGCTTGAACCTGGGAGATGGAGGTTGCACTGAGCCGAGATCGCACCACTGTACTCTAGCCTGGGCGACAGAGCCAGACTGTCTCAAAAAAGAATAATAAAAAAAAAAGATCCATCCTCAGATAGACTCATGGTTTCTTTTGCATGTAATTCATCTAGTATTGGCATAACACAACTAATATCTGAAAATTAATGGCATGGCTAAATAAAATCTACGGATGATGGATTGTAGATTTAATGTTGGAAAACAGCCTTTCTCGATTTGCCATGACTGTTGTGATTCATAAATCTTCTCTGATGCTATCTTTGTGCACACTAAAGCAGATAAAAAAACACAGGATAAGGTGTTCGTAGAAATTCAATGCTAAATCACACGTAAAATTACTTTGCAATGATACTTAAATCAAAGTAAGACAATCTACAGCAAAGTACTTAACACTTTCCTTGCAACAGAAAGCATGCCAGGTGATATACATTTGTAGGTAATTTGATTAGCATTTATTTTAAAACTGAAGTGCTGTAGAACAGATTCAGACCACACACTGCTTGGGCTTTCTGGTTAGCAGCAATATGAATTCGAGCAAGTTCTTCAGTGCTCTTGGGTTCCGTTTGCTGACCTGACGATGATGGTAGTGTCATTACTCATTAGGCTAAGGCGACTATGAGAAACAGTTAATGCAGGTAAAGTCTTGAAACGATGCCTGACACATATCAGTTACCTGCTAATTGTTGAGAATATGAATATCTGTTTCTCCTGCTAGACTTCATTCTTCAAAACAGGGATCATTTCTGTTTGATTTCTCTCTGGGTCTCTGGCACTGGCCCAGGGTCTGATGTTTTGCAGACCTTCAAACATGATTTGAAGGAATGCATAAATCCTGAAGAAACTCATGATTTTAAGTTTAATGATTTTTCTCCTGATAAAAGAGCGGGAAACCGGAGAGTGAGGTGAAGCCTCGTGAAGGGGCAGATTATCCAGGAACAGTGGGGATTAGTTCCAAGGTTTAAAGGAAGTTAGAGACCAAGATGATGGCCGCCTCTGGAGGTGGCTTATACTGTCCTCTTCTCTGATGAAGCTATGACTTTAGACCCTGCACCTTTATACCTTAATTCTTCTCCCTTTTAGCTCTTCCTATGCCTTTAGATGTCCTCATGATAAATTTAATATTTCCCTTCTCAAAGTCTGCTTCCTGTAATTGACCTAAGAGTTTCATACATTTTTGAGAAGATACTGTGTTATCTTTCCCTAGTAATATTTGAGGTTTAACTCTTTTATTATTAAAAAAAAGAGCAAAGAAACTCAAAGAAACTTTGTTCTCATGGTAATAGCAGATAATCACAAGTGGACAGTAGTGCTATTTTGCCACTTAAGAAGAGACCTTTTCATTTCTTCTTAATTCAATTCAACTGACTATTCCACATTTTTTTTTTTAGATGGAGTCTCGCTCTGTTGACCAGGCTGGAGTACAGTGTATGATCTCAGCTCACTGCAACCTCTGCCTCCCAGTTTCAAAAAATTCTCCTGTCTCAGCCCCCATGTAGGTGGGACTTCAGGTACCCATCACCATGTCTGACTTCCTGTTGTACTTTTAGTAGAGATGAGGTTTCACCATATTGGTCAGGTTGGTCTCAAACTCCTGACCTCAGACAATCCACATGCCTCAGCCTCCTACAGTGCTGGGATTACAGGTGTGAGCCACTGTGCCTGGCCTATTCCACATTTTTATATAGTTGGTCCTGGATATAGACAGAGACCAGTCTGCCAGATTTCAAAGCTGACTAAACTTTACGATTTAAAGTCATATTTCACAGAAGAATCAGTGGAAACTGAGAAGAATATGAATTTATTTGTAAAGTTAATAACCACCTTTATATGATTCTTTGTGAATAGATTCGTACAAAATATTTACCTGTTTTGTTCTGCACAAAATTTTCATTAACTTTGTCTTACAGATGAAGAAGATGAATCACAGGTTAAGTGATTCCTTTTAAGCAGATTCATGGTGCAATTCCTGGCGGCAGCATCCCATACTTTGTTGTTTTTCTGTGCTACTTACATTTTATATTCTAGCTTCCCATTAGAGCAAGATTCTCTCTGCCAAAAGGTGTCGAACTCTGCTGTATTATCCTAATGTCTGAGAGGAACCACCACTTGGTGTTTCCATTGGGGAGGCAAAGAAGATACCTTTCGGTTTAATATGGCCATGACCAGCCATGTGCAAAAGATACAGGAAAAGGAGACATTTATAAAAACCCAGTAATAAAGACTCAGTTCCAATAGGGTAAACTCTGAGCTCTTAATAGAGCAGAAGCAATCATGTGGGATTAAAGTCATGCACATCTAACAGAAGAGGACAAGGATGGAGCCAGTGCAGAGAAGAGAGGGCAATGCTGGTGCCCATAGAATGAAGGGTCCTCAACTTCCCTCATTTAGGAGCGATTAGGAACTGATATTAGGGTCCACTAAAGGTCTCATTTCACAGTTTGCTTGTCATAATACAGGTAATTTTCATTGTGTTTTCTTCATCGAGTAATAAGTTAAAACACACACGTCTGAAAAACTGAACGGGGGAAGTTGTCTTGACGGTGAGTTCTGAGGAAGGACAGGCTATTTCTTGCTCTTAGTTTTCGGCAACCACGTTACATTCCATTATATTATGAGTGTTCAATAAATATTTGTCAAATAATAAAATGTTTCCCCTTCTCTAGTGACCAGCATACAAATGTATGCAAGTGAACATTTAACAAAAATTGAAACAAAGGAAGACAATTACAGGACAGCTCAGTACAGCTCTGTTCTTGAGACTTCTTGGCTTATTTTTTAAGACTTTATGGAAATGTTGATGCCTCAGATCTTCTCTCATTGCCTAATAGTTTACAAAAAAAAAAAATCCCTGTGTAATTCAGCAGGCATCTTAGTGACAGTCATTTGAATGACAGGCTTTGAGTTTAATGTTTCTGCAATTAATTTTTTAAAATTTATTTCGGTCAGTATGGTTTTAGTTCACAAAGACAGTATTGAACTAAGGATTTGGTTTATCATTGCTCGAATGTAAGAAAGAAGAGAAAGGTAGATAAAAAGAAAATAGGTGAGATACCTCTCATTTGATGCTTAAAAATATCTCTCCTGTGAATCAATACATTGTCCAAAAACTAACCCATGCCCCCCACGCCCCCCTTTCATCCAACATCCATTCATAAAGTATTCATTGAGTGCCTGCTATGGTTCTTGAGATGCATAAATAAATTGTACAAAACTTCTGATGTCAAGTAGTTTCCATTCAAGTAAAAACATACAGAATATTAGAAAAATACTAGGGAGAAAAATAAAAGGCAAGAAAGGTGCAATCGTGTTTCGCCAGCAGGTGAAATGGAACCAGTATTCCCTTGATCTTCCATAAGCCTTAGGCTGAAAAAGGAAGTCTTTTCCTAAACCACGAAAGCCAGGAAGTTCAGCAACTGAATAATTGTATTTAGAATAGAAAAGAACGAACAGCTCAACATCTGCATCCCATAACATCAGATAACTTAGTACTTGCTACAGCAGATGTATCATTAAAACATCGATTGATCACGACTGAGAACTTACTGCGTGCCAGATACTCGGTTAAGTAAGTACCTTCATGTATTCATTCCTTTAATTTTCACAAAACCCAGGGGTATAGGCACTGCCATTATTTTACAGTGAAGGACATTGAGCCTTGGAGATGTGACATGACTTATCCAAGACAAACAGCTGTGAAAGGATAGAGCTGAGATTTTAACCAGGCGGCCACTTCAAAGTCAAAACGTCATACTGCGACCAGAGAGTCACGTAGATTTCTGTTTGTTTTGTTCTTGTCTTTTCCTATGAAATTCTCATCGTTGAAAAGCCTTTTCTTTTAGTTGATGAACTAGCAAAAGGTGATCATTAAGTAAATTTATCAGCTACTCTTTTAACATTCTGGTTGTCACAAAAATATCCCAATTACTGACCTAGGAGACATTTTCATCCTCAGAGGACACTGAGTTAGCATTAGATGCTCCTCTGTCCTCACGGCCCCTTCCTGTGTTGATCAGAAAAATCTCTCTCTCTGACATTAAAAGATTAAACAGGTGTAAGTATTTAATTGGAAAACATCAAAAGAAAAAGTTTCTGAAGACTTCATCCTTCTGTTCACACTAGACTATCAAGCCCTTTTTACCTATTTTTTTTAAGAAAAAAAAATCACTTGAAATAAACAAAGGATTTGCTTTGTATTTTTTCTTGTTAGTTTCTTTCAAATATTTTAGAAAACAGAGAATAGGATTAAACTAGTCTGCATTTGAAATGGAGATAAAACTACCATCATCAGAGAGTTCTGATAGATTTTTCTGAAGAAATTGCCTCCCATCCCAAATCTGATTTTTGTTTGTTTGCTTTTTGAGACTGAGTCTCCCTCTTGTTGCCCAGGCTGGAGTGCAATGGCAAAACCTCAGCTCACTGTAACCTCTGCCTCTTGGGTTCAAGCGATTCTCCTGCCTTAGCCTCCCGAGTAGCTCGTAGTACAAGTGCATGTCACCACCCCCGGCTAATTTTTTGTTGTTGTTGTATTTTTAGTAGAAACAGGGTTTCACCATGTTGGCCAGGTTGGTCTTGAAGGGCTGACCCAGCACCCAAAGTGCTGGGATTACAGGCATGAGCCACTGTACCCAGCCCCAAAATTTTTATTGGTTCTCAATTCAGTTCCAGTTATTTCATCAGTTACCTCTCTGCCCCAAAGACGCACACATACACACATATACACACACACATCCCTCACATACAAAAAGCTTTTTAAAAACTGTATTTTCTATTACATGAAAATAATTTTTTTTACTTTCTTTGGAAAAGAGTTAAACGTTTCGCAAAATATAATTTGCCACATATTTTTCAGAGGTGTATTTCTTCATTCAGAAACTTCTAGTCATTTCATTTGTTAATTAGAAAAAAAAAGTATGCCATAAAGTATGGCATAATAGGCATAATAGTATCATAGTACCGGGTCCTACACAAACTTGCTAAGGGAGACTGATTTTGTGTTATTTACACTGAGCTTTGTAAAACTAAAATATTAACTCAGTTTCCCTGACCTAAATTTCTTTACCTTGAAATTCATGATTTTTTTTCAAAAGAAGCAGATTTTAGAACTTTCGAATTTTGAAATAATTATAGACTCACAGAAGGCTGCAAAAATAGTGCATAGAGGCTCACATACTCTTCACTCAGCTCCTGTTACCGGTGACAAAGAAGCGAGTTTAGCATTTGCTGCCCATCTCTGCATTGCTCTAGAAATCTGCTCCTCCGTTTCCTGACTTATGTAAGTTATAAATACAGTACCTGAGGATTTATGTGGGACTGCTACGCAGTAATCAGAAATATTTTTAAGGTATCTAATTAAAATATGTCCTCTGGTTCTTCCAAATATAACTCTAATTAAAGCCTATGCAAGTTATAGACACGGGCTTTTACATGTATGAGGCACTTTAAAAAGTGTAGCTCTTTTATCCTGAAAAGTAGCTTCTACATCAATGTACTTACTTACCACAGAAGAAGAGAAATTGTTTCCAGCTGACTTTGGCTACATAAATCTAACATAGAGACCTCTGTGGCTCCAGAAGGGGCTTCGTGAGCTTGATTCTCTGTGAGATGAATTCTATTCAATACAGAATTGTGGCGGGCGATGCTTAAGACAGAAAAATAATATGGACTGGAATAAAATGGTGAGTTATCATGCACATTTGCAACCAACCTCCCCCTACCAAAAAAATTAAAAACAGCAGTTACCATGAAAACCATGATTCAGCAATGTGATTAAATGCAGAAATTTATTTACAAAAAAAGGTAAAAAGGGAAACAGAAAACCTAACTAGTATTGGCTGGTGAGATTTGGCAGGGCAACCTGCCTCATTGTTCCAGCAATTATCTTCTTATCCGAGAGCATTCTAGTGTTGTAATATTGATCTCCCTCCAGCTCCTAGTGTGTGTGGCTGTTGTCGTCACACGCTTCACCATCTTTGAAAGCAATGTTGCTTCTCAGCTGGATTTTGGTCCTAAAGGGCCCTTGAATTTTTTTTTTTTTTTTTTTTTTTTTTGAGACGAAGTTTCACTCTTGTTACCTAGGCTGGAGTACAATGGCGTGATCTCGGCTCACCGCAACCTCCACCTCCTGGGTTCAGGCAATTCTCCTGCCTCAGTCTCCTGAGTAGCTGGGATTACAGGCACGTGCCACCACGCCCAGCTAATTTTTTGTATTTTTAGTAGAGACGGGGTTTCACCATGTTGACCAGGATGGTCTCGATCTGTTGACCCCGTGATCCACCTGCCTCAGCCTCCCAAGGGCCC
>CAUYOR010166879.1:0-26478 GCA_963573925.1 Callimico goeldii
CTGAGACGGTGCCACTGCGCTACAGCCTAGGCAACAGAGTGAAACTATCTCAACTAACTAACTAGCTAACTAAATAAATAAAATTTTAAAAGAAAGGGGGAAAGGCCATAAAAATGGGTCCATATGGATCCTTAGTTATCAAAGTTATTGGAAGCAAACTTCAATATTTTCAACAAAATGAGTGACAAGTAGGACAATTTTTACAGAAACTTGGAATCTGAAAATAAGACAGGCAGGAATTGTAGAGATGAAAAATATATGAAATTATAAGTCTAATATGTGATTTAACAGCAAATTAAAAAGACAAAGAGAAAGTTCTGAAAACTATAAAAGAGTCGGTAGACATATCTGAATTGAAGCACAGAGAGAAGAAATTAAAAACACCAAAAAGAACATAAATGACACATGGGAAACAATGAAAATGACTGTATGTATGTGACTAGAGTCCTAAGAGAAGGGGAGAGTAAGACTAGGGATCAGCAGCATTTGAGGAGATACTGGCAAGTAACTTGCCAAAACCAATGAAAGACATCAAATCACAGGTTCAGGAGGATTTACAAGCCCCAAGGAAAAAAATGCCAAGGGATATAAAACTAGGCACATACATCAGATTAAAACTGCCACATACCAAAGTCAATGAGATAATTTTAAATGAGACAGATAAAATTGAATATTACTTCCAAAGAACCACAGCCTTCTCAGTAGAAATTATTGAATCCAGAGACGTGGAACACCATTTTAAAAGTATTGCTATAAAATAAATGCCAACATATAATTTTATATTTAAAAAACCCTCCTAAAATAAAATGAGTGCATCTTTAGACAAACAAAAGCAGAAAATTCACAACTCAGAGATCTTCATTTAAAAAAATTCTAGATAAATTTATTTGAGAAGAAGCAAAATAACTTTAGATGGAAGTATGGAAAAACAGAAGTGAATAAATAGTACTGCAACAGTGATTATGAGAAAGGTAAATCTAAATTTATATGGAATACAGAAACAATAAGTCTTGTAGGCTTTAATGTCAATGCAAAATTAAAATACATAAAAATAATAATGCCAAATTTGTGTGGAAGGAATTTAAGAGTTATATTGTTTTAAAGTATTTGCATTGTCTAAAACGTGTACAAAGAACTCATAGTGTAATATATCAAAGAATCATGTAACCACTGAAAAGAATAAAATCATCATTCTCAGCAAACTAACACAAAAACAGTGGTTTCTCTGCATGTTCTCACTCATAAATGGGAGATGAACAACTAGAACACATAGACACAGGGAGGGAAACAAACACACTGTGGCCTGTTGGGGGTTGGGGAACAAAGGGAGGCAAAGCATTTGAACAAACGCCTAATGCATGTGGGGCTTAAAACCTAGATGATGGGCTGATGGATGCAGCAAACCACCATGGCACATGTGTACTTATGTAACGAACCTGCACACTCTGCACGTGTATCCCGGAACTTGGACTTAAAGTAAAATATTTTTAAAAAGAGAAGAGAATAAAATAATTTATAATAAGGTAATAGGAAAATTGAATGATTAAAATATTTCTTGACTGACCCAAAGGAAGATAAGAAAGGATGAAAAGGGATTATAGAACATATAGAACAAATATAGAAAGCACATAGTAAAGTAACTTTAAACACAGATATTTCATTATATTAAATTTAAGCTTCTTATCACATTCTATGGAGCAAGAGTCAGCAGGATAGACAGAAAAGCAGCAGCAACATTTGTGCAGTGCTTAAAGAGAAACACAGTAAAAAATCAGAGAGATGTTCCCTTGAGGTGGGAAAATAAAAATGGACACAAAACCTTGTTATGTGTAGAGTTCTCTGGCATACACTTCGCCCTCACTGAGAGTGGCAGTGCAGGCAGTCTTATTCTGTAAACTTCCTCCTCATTATTCTCAGCTAATTGTTGCCACCACAAGGGGTGAAGTGACTCCTTTGAGTATTGATAGGAATATATTGATGGAATCTCTTGTTATTGGATCTGCAGTAGGGTACTGGTGCTCACGGTGGGTAAAGCAAAGCTGTGGCTAGTCATAACAGGACTGAATCAAATATGAATATCACTGGTTATTTCTAGAATGAAAATGCAATGTCACATTTCGTTTATTGGAAACAAAACTAATCTCTTATAAGCATAGCTGAGACTGAAGGGCCTCCCGTCCTGCCATAGGTCTCAGGCTATTCCTGGCTGCAGAATTGATGGCCACTGACTATGTTGCATGTGACAAAGTTAATTCTTCCCTTCCAAGAAGTGTCAGGAGTTCTAGAATTTAAAGTGATGTTAAGTGAAACAGAGACAAGCTCTTTGTGCTAGTCCTCAGGTAGCCCCGAGACAGATCAGAGCAAGCACACAAACACAGCAGATGAGAATAAGCTCCACTCTGCTCGCTCCGGAAGCGGGTTCCCAGGCCTGCACTGAGAATGTGGTTTTTGTCTTCAAGGTCAGCACTGAGCAGTGGGGAGCATGGGACAAAGGCTGGTAATACGCCACAATGCCATCTTACAGTTTCTGACTTCCCTTTTTCTTGATTCAGCCTTCACTTGTTTGTAGAAACCGTCATTGTTGTCCAGAGTTCTGACAGTTAGTTTGTGCAGTTTCTGCTCATGCTTTGGTTCTTCTTTGAAGGAACAGGAGTTTGAAGCTGACTCCTCTGCCATTTTGCTGACTTGACTCCTTCTGAACTTCCAAAAAATAATAATTCTAATAATTTTTATGTAAATTCTCTTGTTTTACATGTAAGTTAACTTACATCTTATTATTGTTTTTATTTCTTTTTCATACATAGCTAATTCTATCCATATGTAATTATGTTTTATAATACATAATACTACGTGCATAATATTTAATCTATATGTCATATCATATCATGTTTTCTACATACATACACATGAATAACTAGCTGCCTAGCTAGCTAACAGAATATCTCACAGCATGGCTAGAACTGCTAATAAAATGCTGTATATAAAACAATGCTAGAATTATAAGATTATTATAGATATACTTTATACAATTAGAGATGGTCCTCATAGGCCTAATTTGCTGAAGTTATTTGCCTTTGATAGTGGCAAAAGGCAGACAAATCCTAGGCAGACAGAAATGGGTCCCCATGGAAATCTCACCTTCAACCAAAGACAGATTAAAGCCTGAAAGCCAAGCACAAGTCTTCGATAAAACCACCGACCTGATTGAGAACCTCTATTCCCATTAGGCATGCTTTCCTCTGATTGCTCTCATCCTTTACCTAGTTTACATATACCTACACTTCCATAGTTGTTTTTTTTTTTTTTTTTTTGCACTGTCATGCTCCTCTTTGAGTGGTGCCTTTGTTTTAGCCTTTTCGGCATAGTCACAAACCAATCAGCATGCACTCCTCCATTCTGAGCTCATAAATAGTTCTAGATTCAATCACACTAGACAGTGACTGCCTGCCTTTGGGCTGGGAGGGCAACTACTCGCCTTTGGGTAGGAAGAGACCACCTGATTTCAGAGAAGGCGCTGCCCTCTCAGGTCCCCTCTCAAAAAGGAGGCTGCCCTCTTGGGTCCCCTGTCTGCTGAGAGCTGTCACTCAGTAAAACTCTCCTCACCCTTGGGTTTCCAGCATAGCATCATTCTTCTGGGATGCAGGACAAGAACTCAGGACCCCGTGAACACAAGTACAAAAAAAGGGTATAAAACTGTAGCCCTCTGTCCTATGCCACAGGGGGCAGCCACCGCATGTGACAGGAAGCAGCATCAGGGTGGCCTGCCCTAGAGCCACGGGCCAGGGTGACACAAGGGGACTAAAAGAACTGTTAGCACACTGTAACTTCCTCTCTGAGACTACTGGGGCACTGGCATTCCTGTTTTGGCACTGCGTTCCCTTCATCCAGATGCTGGCACCCAAGGCAGAAGCAGATCATGGCATGTCCTACCCAGATGTAGGCTGAGCACAGATCCTGCCACTAGTATGGGATCTAGAAGGGATTGCAAGCCAAGTGAAGCCCACCAGGCTGAATGGGCAGGGTGCCTTCTGCAGGGAGACCAGGATGAGTGAGACCCAGTAGGGGGTGTCACTGGCCATGGGGGTATCACTGGCCATGGAGGTCTCTGGCTGGAGATGCAGCTCCAAGAAAAGCCTGACTCACTTTTAACCATTACTTTGTTTTAAATTTAATCTAATGTATTTTCTACATTTATTCAAAGTATCATTTAAAAAATATATCAAATACAGTCATGCGTTGCTTAACGACAGAGACACATTCTGACGAATATGTCACTAGGCGATTTCATCATTGTTTCAACATCAAGGAGTGTAAATACACCAACTTAGATAATGGTAAGCATTTGTGTATCTCAACATATCTAAACATAGAAGAGGTACAGTCAAAATATAGCATTATAAACTTACGTTATCACCATTGCATACATGGTTCATTGTTGCTCCAGACATTGCTATGTGGCACATGACTGTATATACATATTAAGCTTTCTTTGCATCTTTAGATGAATTCAACTTAGTCATTTTTTTAGAATTACTTGCCACATCCTGTTTGTTATATTTTGTTTAGCAATATGCATTCCTTTTCAAAAAATCACACTAGCTCATAATTACCCTTTATCATGCAGATATTGTCTACTATGTGTTTTATCATCACCTCACATTAGTTGTATATTATGAGGTTTTTTCTTGTAAGAGCTTTTATATATTTAATGTAATTTATTTTTAAGCATTTCTTAACAATTGACACTAACGCCTTGATAATTGTAGACAAGTGACAATAAAATGTGTTATCCAAACCAATTTGGAGAGTGAAAAATGTCACTATTAATATTTTCACTGGAGCTGAGCATGGTGCCTCACACCTGTAATCCACCACTTTGACAGCTGAGGTGGGTGGACCAGCCTGGGCAACATGATGGAATCCTCTCTTTACTAAAATTACAAATATTAGGTGGGTGTGGTGGTCTGCGCCTGTAACCCCAACTACTCAGGAGGTTGAGGCAGGATAATCGCTTGAACTCGGGAGGTAGATATTTCAGTGAGCCCAGATCAAGTCACCGCACTTCAGCCCGGATGACATAGTGAGACCCTGTCTCAAAACAAAAACAAACAAACAAAAAATTCACTGGGACAACAGCCACAGACCAGAATTGACATCAGCAAACTGAAACTTATTAATTATTTATATGTCCTTCAATCAGTTTTAAAAAATTATACTTTCCAGAAATTACAATTATTTTTCAAAAATTTGTATAGTATTGGCAAGAATTTGTCCTGGTATCATCTTATCGGTTCGTATTATCTCTGGGATCATTTTGCTTCTTTTCCCTGTAATGCGTCCCTAGAATTTTGTTTTGGGTTTTGTTTATTGCGAATTGAGTTTATTTGCTTTGTTGTTAATATTAGTACTTTTAGTGCATACAGTATCCTATATTTACGGTCATCTTCTCCAGGGACTTTGAGATATCATTTAATTGTCATTTGGCTTTTGTAGTTTGGGAGAAATCTTTTGCCAATATGTTTGTCATCTTTTCCTATTACTGTTTTTCCTTTCTGGTTACGTTAACAACCATCTATTTTCCCTTGGGGTGGGAATGTTTCTTTATATACTGTACATAGATATAGGTTTATTATTTTATATCTCCATGAAGATTAGTTTTTTGCGAATCTGATGACGTGGGTATCTAATTATCCTTCTGAACAGTGTACCTCCCATATTTTTAATTTTTTATTCTTCCAGAATTCTATGTAGATGTATGTTAGATGTTAATTTTCTATGTTCTTTATATCTCAATTTCTCATACTTTTCATTTTCTTATTTTGTTGTGCTTCACTACAGATAAAATCTCCAAACCTAGTTTTATCTTTTAAATTTATTCTTTATTTTATCAAATTGGCTGTTTTGAAGTAGTTACATTTAGCTGTATTTCAAATCTTCCTCCTGGTAGCCTTTTAAGAAAATAACATAACATGCATTTTAACAAATTAAGCTCATATCTAGTAAAACAAACAAACAAACAATAAGGCATTAGATTTTATAAATAAGTAATTAACAGTGTCCTGGGTAACTCTTCATGGTGCCTTCCAGGCATTGCTTGCTCTGTCTCATGGTAA
The DNA here is from genome assembly GCA_963573925.1 of Callimico goeldii. Classification (NCBI taxonomy): domain Eukaryota; kingdom Metazoa; phylum Chordata; class Mammalia; order Primates; family Cebidae; genus Callimico; species Callimico goeldii. The sequence goes on from CAUYOR010166879.1 coordinate 6,114, forward strand.
CCATGCTCCTCCTTTCTAACTCAAATACTTTTTTTGCCTGTTTCTCAAACAAATGAAATGAATACAGTATCTTCTCTTTTGACTTTGCCTTTTCTTGTTTAATATTATCTTTATAAGATTGACTGCATCATTGCAATTAGCAATGTCTCATTACTTTTAATTGCCTTATTCTTATGAATGATTATACCACAATGTGTTTATTGCTTGTATTGGCAAAGGACATTTACCTTGTTTCAGATTGGGGCTTTTTATGAGTAGTGGCTCTAGTTCTTGTCACCTAGTGCATATTTTGCACATGTCTATGGGTATATAGGTAGGAGCAAGATAGAGCCATATTCAGTCATAGAACTGGTGTATGTTGAACTTTACTATGTACTTCCAAAGTGCACCCAATTATATTCCACCAACAATACCACATTGTCACCAAATTTGATTTTTCTACTCTCTATATCAACAGTCACCAACTTTTTGGCATCAGGGGTCCATTTCATGGATGGCACATTTTCCACAGACCAGTGGTGGGTGGGGAGGGAATGGTTTCAGGATGACTCAAGCACATTACATTTACCGTGGACTTTATTTCTATTATTAATACATTGCATTATATAATAAAATAATTATACAACTCACCATAATGTAGAATCAGTGTGTTAGTCTGTTCTCACACTGCTAATAAAGATACACCTGAGACTGTGTAATTTATAGAGGAAAAGAGGCTTAATGGACTCACAGCTCCGCATGTCTGGGGAGGCCTCATAATTATGGTGGAAGGCAAAGGAGGAGCAAAGACACCTCTTACATGGCAGCAGCAAGACAGTGTGTGCAGGGGAACTGCCCTTTATAAAACCATCAGATCTCGTGAGATTTATTCACTATCACGGGAACAGCACAGGAAAAACTTGCCGCCATGTTACAATTACCTCCCACTGGGTCCCAGGACACATGGGGCTTATGGGAGCTACAATTCAAGATGAGATTTGTGTGAGAACACAGCCAAACAACATTATAGTGGAAACCCTAGGCTTGTTTTCCTGCAACTAGACAGTCCCATCTGGGGTTGATGGGAGATTGTGACACCCGAAATGTGTTGCTTATGTCTAGTTTACTCCATAATCTTGTTTTGGTTGCTATCACTGCAGAAAATCCCACGTCATAGGATACTGGATTAAAGCAGGCTTTCCAGTGTTTTGTGGCAATCTTGGGATATTCTGCCTTGACCTAAATCCAGAATGTTTGGAGATTTGAAGTTGTCGCAAACATTCTTTTAAGGCCACCAGATGCAGCTGTACAACGGAAGTACATGAACTCACTTGCCACTATAAAGCCTGTCACCAGATGCATCTTATTTGTCACTTGCCCCTCACTGATAGGGTTTTGATATGAGTCTGCAAGCAATTGATTTATTATGGTCTCTGTGTAGTCAATCCTCTCTGCTAGTGTTAATCTGTATCTGCAGCTGCTCCGCAGTGCTAGCATCACTGCCTCAGCTCCCCCTCAGATCTTCAGGCATTAGATTCTCATAGGGAATGCACACCTGGACCCCTCACATGCACAGTTCACAATAGGGTTCATGCTCCTATGAGAATCTAATGCCGCAGCTGATCTAAAAGGAGGTGGAGCTCAGGTGGTAAAGTGAGTGATGGGGAGCAGCTGTAACTGCAATTGAAGCTTTGCTAGCTTCCCCTGATCACCTCCTGCTGTGCAGCCTGGTTTCTAACAGGCCATGGACTGGTACTTATCCATGGCCTGGGGGTTGAGAAACTCCTGCTGTATATCATCTGAGCCATTCTGGTGTGTATGCAGTTGTATTTGACTGATATTTTAGACATCATTTTCTTTCTCATTTAAAAAATGTATTTATTTTATTTCTTTACTTCGTCTATTGATACTTGTTTTATGTTCTGTTTTGATAACTCTATTATGTGAAATTTTGATCAGGTGTTTCTGCTTGTGTATATTTGTGATGACTTTCTTCAAAACATATACACATGCACACACACACAGACACAAAGACAAATTTCAGATTACATATGCTTGTTGTAAATTAATCGAAGATTGGCTTCCAGTCAGGGGAGAATTGTGTTGTTTTGGCTGGTTGCCCCAGACTACTACTAAGGAAGGATTACTTAAAATTAAGTTCTCTTCAATTATGGTGGCATCACACCAATCATGTAGGAATGTAAAATTGCACTCCAAGTATGTGATTAAGAAAGCTCAGAGGAGACATTCTTTTCCATCCTCAGTCTATTTTGAGATAGATTTGCTTTTTTATTTGTTTTTTATTTCAGAAGATGGAATTTCAGTAGTCTGCCTGTCCCTGCATTCAAAGCCATTTGAAGGGCTTGTACTGATGCTAGAATCACGGTCCCCATGTTCCATTTTGCACTACTCAAAGGCCTTCTTATGTGCCCTTTCAAACCCAACATCCACATTACAGAGGATGCATGAGCTCAGGGCAGCCACAACTTCAGTGTCCTCATAGTTCCCTGGTTGGGTTTGACTCCAGCACTTTCCTTTCATTTTTTTTTTAAGATTAGGTGGTATTTTCAACATTATTTTTATTATGTTTAATCCAAGACTTTCACATGGAAAATCCAAGACTTTTTTCAAGGAAAAGATTTTCTGTGTTTTTGCTTACTCTCAGATATGAAGCACTTTATCAGTATTTTTTTCATTAGGGATTCTTTCTATTCATTCCTTTTCAATCTTCTTTTGGATGGACCTTGAAACTTGTGGTTTATTTTCATTTTTATTAAGTTTTTTACATACTTTTCATATTTCTATCATTCATGCTATGTTCAGGGTGTATTTCTCAGGCATCCAGTTTTTATTTGCTTTTGGCTGTGTTTATTCTACTCTTCTTAGATATTTTTGTTTAGTAAACACAATTTAAATTTTTATGATTTATAGTAGATTTTATCTGATGACTATTTTTCTTACAGTTGTGAGCATATTTGTTTGTATGGATTAAGTTCTTTTGTTTGTTGAGTTTGCTTTTACTTACCTGAACTTCTGACTTTCCATGAATACGAGATAATTCCTACTTTTTGAGTGCACCTGTGGAATTGAAATTCCCTTTGAAAATCTCCTGTGTCTGTGCAGCTTGCATCTGGCAGTGGCTGGGATGCGCTGCTGGGATTTGTTGTTGCAAATGTAGGGGACCACCAGGATAAGCCATTGAGAGGTGAATTGTCTTCATTGTCCTGAACACTCAAGCTTCCCCAGTTGCCTCTGGTGCCCGGGAACTCTGCCCTGTCACTCAGGCTCTGAAACCCACAGATATCACCTACCAGGGAAACCCTTATAACAGTGCCTGGCTCTTGAAGTGGCGAGTATAAATATTACAACACGAACACTTAACATATTAAAGTATTAGGTGTTTTCTTTTTACTGCTTTCTTGATAATGCAACAGTGTCAGAACACTTTAACTTTGTTCACTGTCTCTCACCTTATGTGCCACTTTTTAGTGTATTTTAATATTCTCTCTATTTTTTATCATTAACATTATTTTATCCTGTCACTGTTTATTTAGATTTACTTACCTATTTCCCATTTCTTCATCCTTCCCAAACATCTAAGCTTCAAACAGACATAATTTTCATTTGTCCCAATGTATTTCCTTTAATGCAGGTCTACTCATGATAAATTCTCTTTTTTATGTTTGGTAAAAATGCCTTCATTTTATCTTTGTTCTCAAGCATATCTTGTTTGATATAGAATTCCTATTTGGCAGTTCTCTTTACCCCATCCCATAACTTTAAACATAGAATTCCATGTTCACTGGCTTCTGACCTCCATACTTTGTATACAGAAATTAGCTCTCAGTTTTATTTTTACCCTTTGAAGTCATACGTCTTATTCTCATGTCTTTGGCTTCCATTATTCTTTCTGTTTATTTTTATTATACTTTAAGTTGTGGGATACATGTGCAGAACGTGCATGTTTGTAACATAGGTATACACATTCCATAGTGGTTTGCATTACGTATTTCTCCTAATGCTATCCCTCCCCTAGTCCCACATCCTCTGACAGGCCCCAGTGTGTAATGTTCCCCCTCTGTGTCCATGTGTTCTCATTGTTCAACTCCCACTTATGAGTGAGAACATGTGGTGTTTAGTTTTCTGTTCTTGTGTTAGTTTGCTGAGAATCATGGTTTCCAGCTTCATCCATGTTCTTACAAAGGACATGAACTTATCCTTTTTTATGGCTGCACAGTATTACATGATGTATATGTGCCACATTTTCTTTATCCAGTCCATCATTGATGGGCATTTGGTTTGGTTTCAAGACTTTGCTATTGTGAATAGTGCTGCAATAAACATATGTATGCATGTGTCTTTATAGTAGAATGATTTCTAATCTTTTTGGTGTATATCCAGTAATGGGATTGCTGGGTCAAATGGTATTTCTAGTTCTAGATCCTTGAGGAATCACCACACTGTCTTCCGCAATGGTTGAACTAATTTACACTCCTATCAGCAGTGTAAGTGTTTCCATTTCTCCACATCCTTTCCATCATCTGTCGTTTTCTGACTTTTTAGTGATTGCCATTCTAACTAGCATGAGATGGTATCTTAATGTGGTTTTGATTTGCATTTCTCTAATGACAGGTGATGATGAGCTTTCGTTCATATGTTTGTTGGCTGCATAAATGTCTTCTTTTGAGAAGTGTCTGTTCATGTCCTTTTCCCACTTTTTGATGGGGTTATTTGTCTTTTTCTTGTAAATTTATTTAAGTTCCTTGTAGATTCTGGGTATTAGCCCTTTGTGAGACAGATAGATTGCAAAATGTTCTCCCATTCTGTAGGTTGCCTGTTTACTCTAATGATAGTTTCTTTTTCCATGCAGAGCTTTTTAGTTTAATTAGATCCATCTGTCAATTTTGGCTTTTGTTGCCATTGCTTTTGGTGTTTAATTTATGAAGTCTTTGCCTATGCCTAGGTATTAAATGGTATTGCCTAGGTTTTCTTCTAGGATTTTTATGGTGTTAGGGCTTATGTTTAAATCTTTAATTCATCTTGAACTAATTTTTGCATAAGGTGTAAGGAAGGGATCCAGTTTCAGCTTTCTGCATATGGCTGGCCAGTTTCCCCAATACTATTTATTAAATAGGGAATCTGTTGCCTATTGCTTGTTTTTGTCAGGTTTGTAAAAAATGAGATAGTTGTAGATGTGTGGTGTTATGTCTGTGCGTCTGTTCTGTTTCATTGGTTGATATGTCTGTTTTGGCACCAGTACCATGCTGTTTTTGTTACTGTAGCCTTATAGTATAGTTTGAAGCCAGGTAGCATGATGCCTCCAGCTTTGTTCTTTTTGCTTAGGATTGTCTTGGTTATGCGGTCTCAGCTCTCTTTTGGTTCCATATGAAGTTTAAGGTGGTTTTTTTCCAGTTCTGTGAAGAGGGTCATTGGTAGCTTGATTGGGATAGCATTGAATCTATAAATTACTTTGGGCAGTATGGTTTTTTTCACGATATTTATTCTTCCTGTCCAAAAGCATGGATTGTTTTTCCATCTGTTTGTGTCCTCTCTTATTTCCTTGAATAGTGGTTTGTAGTTCTCCTTGAAGAGGTCCTTCACATCCCTTGTAAGTTGTATCCTAGGTATTTAATACTCTACAGCAATTGTGAATGGGAGTTCACTCACGATTTGGCTCTGTGTTTATCCCTTATTGATATATAGGAATGCTTGTAATATTTGCACATTGATTTTGTATCCTGAGACTTTGCTGAGGTTGCTTATCAGCTTAAGGAGATTTTGAGCTGAGATGATGGGGTTTTCTAAATATACAATCATGTCATCTGCATACAGAGACAATTTGACTTCTTCTTTTTCTAATTGAATGCCTTTATTTCTTTCTCTTGCCTGATTGCCCTGGCCAGAACTTCCAATACTATGTGGAATAGGAGTGGTGAGAGAGGGCATCTTTGTCTTGTGCTGGTTTTCAAAGGGAATGCTTCCATTTTTACCCATTCAGTAGGATGTTGACTGAAGGTTTGTCATAAATAGCTCTTATTATTTTGAGATATGTTCCATCAATACCTTGTTTATTGAGAGTTTTTAGAATGAAGCACTGTTGAATTTTGTCAAAAGACTTTTCCGCATCTATTGAGATAATCATGTGGTTTTTGTCATTGGTTCTGTTTATGTGATGGATTATGTTTATTGATTTGTGTATGTTGAACCAAACTTGCAACCCAGGGATGAAGCCAACTTGATTGTGGTAAATAAGCTTTTTGATATGCTGCTGGATTCTGTTTGCCAGTATTTCATTGAGGAGTTTTGCGTTGATGTTCTTCGGTGACATTGGCCTGAAATTTTTGTTGTTATTTCTCTACCAAGTTTTAGTATCAGGATGATGCTGTCCTCATAAAATGAGTTAGGGAGAATTACCTCTTTTTTTACTGTTTGTAATAGTTTTTTAAAAAATGGTACCAACTCCACTTTCTAACTCTGGTAGAATTCAGCTGTGAACCTGTCTGGTCCTGGACTTTTTTTGGTTGATAGACTATTAATTGCTGCCTCAATTTCAGAATTTGTTATTGGTCTGTTCAGGGATTTCACTTCTTGTTGGGTCGGTATTGGGAGAGAGTATGTTTACTGGAATTTATCCATTTCCTCTAGATTTTTTAGTTTATTTGTGTAAAGGGAATACACAAATAAATGGTAATTTGTATGCCTGTGGGATCGGTGGTAATAACCCCTTTATTATTTTTTATTGCATCTATTTGATTCTTCTCTCTTTCTTCTTTATTAGTCTGGCTATTGGTCTATCCATTTTGTTGATGTTTTCAAAAAACCACCTCCTGGATTCACTGATTTTTGGAAGGACTTTTCATTTCTCTGTCTCCTTCAGTTCTGCTCTGATCTTGGTTATTTCTTGTCTTCTGCTAGCTTTTGAATTTGTTTGCACTTGCTTCTCTAGTTCTTAATTGTGATGTTAGGGTGTCAATTTTAGATCCTTCCTGCTTTATCTTGTGAGCATTTAATGCTATAAATTTTCCTCACACAGTGATTAAAATGTGTCCCAGAGATTCTGGTACATTGTGTCTTTGTTCTCATTGGTTTCAAAGAACATCTTTATTTCTGCCTTAACTTCGTTATTTACCCAGTAGTCATGCAGGAGCAGGTTGTTGAGTTTCCATGTAGCTGTGTGGTTTTGAGTGAGTTTGTTAGTCCTGGGTTATCATTTGATTCCACTGTAGTCTGGCTTTCATTATTCTTATTATGATGTACCTAGATCTGACTTTTCTTTATTGTTTTGGTCAATTTGGGTTAATGTAACAAAATGCCATGGACTGAGTGGCTTAAACAACAGATGTTTATTTCTCACAGTTGAAGAAGCTGGAAAGCCCGAGGTCAAGGTGCCCACAGATCTGATTCTGGGTGACCCTCTCTTCTAGCTCATAGATGGCCACCTTCTCACTGTGTCCTCATATAGCAGAGAAAAAAGGTCTGTTTTTTTTTTTCTTTATAAGGACACTAATTCCATCAGGAGGGCCCCACCCTCATCACCTCATCTAAACCTAATCAACCTTCAAAGGGCCCTACTTTTCAGTACCATCACTTGGGGGCTAGAGTTTCAACACATGAATTTTGGAGACTCAAACATTCAGCCCATAATATTTATGTCTTTCAATCTGAAGCTGGATGCATTTTGTCAGTTTTCAAATATTCACAACCATTCCTCCCATAGCCCTCTGGTCTATTTAATGTCTTGTCCTTGTGTCTATTGCCTATTTTTGTTGTTTTGCTCAAGCCTTCTATTGTTATGTGCATAATAATTTTTGTTTTGAGGTTGGACCTTGTATTTGAAAATGTCTAAAGATAATTCAAAGTTCTTAATAGTGTTATCTTTATTCATGGAAGATCTATGTTTGCCCTTGCATGTCACTGGCTAGGGGTAAAGGCTTTAGTCAAATTAGGGATTAAGATAATTAAAACTTGAGGTTCATGTCTACTTCTAATTCTGTCTTATTTCAAGAGCATAACTCTTACAACACCCAGTACAAATTCTGCTGTTTGACAATCTTGTCCTTGGCAGGCTCTGATCTCCAGTTCAGGTGCCTTCAAACGGATGGCATAGATAAAGCCACCATTCAGCCTCCAGCTACACTTTAGCTATTTTTAAGATTGGCAATCACTTAAGGGGAGAAGTGGTGCCAAATATTGAACTTGCTTTTCTTGATATCCCTCTTCCAAATCTTGGCTGTGAAAATTATCTCTAACTTTCTGGCTCTCTAACATATTCAAGTAGGGTTTTATATAATATGTGAGATATAAGTTTACATATATATATATTTATATATCTCATACTTATAATATAAAGGGCTTTTTATTACATGTTTATATGTTACATTATATGTTATATACTATATTTATAATAGAAAATGATCCATAATAGGGTAGTAGTTAAATAAATTAAATTATATCCAAATATAGAAATACAATCAGTCCTTAAGAATTCTATTTCCAAGGCTGTTTAATAGCAAGGAAAAATACATAGTATAAAAATGGGAAAAAGCAGGATATAAAATGATGGATCCAGCATATTTAACTTATATGTTAATATGCACCTTTACATTTGTAATACATATTTGTATTTTTAAATGCTTTTTTTAGTTCAGGGATACAAGTACAGGTTTGTTGCATAGGTAAATTTGTGTCAGGAGGGTTTGTTGTAGAGATTATTTTATTACCCAGTTCTTAAGCCTAGTACCCGTTAATTGTTTTTCCTGATCCTCTCCCTCCTCCCATGCTCCACTCTCTGATAGGCCCCAGTGTGTGTTATTCCCTTCTATGTGTCCATGTGTTCTCATCATTTAGCTCCCACTTATAAGTGAGAACTTGTGATATTTGGTTTTCTGCTCCTGTGTTAGTTTGCTAAGGATCATGGCCTATAGCTCCATCCATGCCCCTGCAAAGAACATGATCTCCTTCTTTTTTATGGTTGTATAGTATTCCACAGCATTGATGTACTACTTTTTATTTATCCAGTCTATCACTGATGGACAGCTAGGTTGATTCCATATCTTTGGTATTATGAATAGTGCTTCAATGAATGTACACAGCCATTTGACTTTATAATAGAATGATTTGTATTACTTTGGGACTAGACACAGTAATGGGATTGCTGTGTCAAATACTATTTCTGTCTTTAGGTCTTTGAGGAATTGCCACACTTTCTTCCACAATGACTGAACTAATTTACACTCCCACCAACAGTGTGTAAGCATTCCTTTTTCCTACAATCTTGCCAGTATCTGTTATTTTTTGACTTTTTAATCATAGCTATCCTGACTGGTGTTAGATAATATCTCGTTGTGATTTTGAATTGCATTTATGCAATAATATATCCATATTTCCCACTCCTTAAGTTATTTCTGTCTATTAGATTATCTACCTGTCAGATTTTATTTTTATAAATCTATTTTCTATTTTCTAACTACATAGGAAAAGAAGCCACTTCAAAATATAGCAAAGTGCTACTGAGAAATGGTGTCATGACAGGGGTTTTCCTTTTTCATGATTTTATTGTTCAGTATTTTAAAACTTTCTACAAGCTACATGCCCTAACTATAAAACTATGTATACATGCACACATACGTATCCACATACATATATTAATGTATTTGTGTGTGTGTGTGTGTCTTTGTGTGCAGTAGTAAGTACATAAATGTGACTTTGTCATGTGTGGCCACGAAACCACTTCAAATCATGTAGTCCCTAGAATGTCAAATATTGTCTTCGAAGTTTGGACCCATTTGCATGCCATACTCTCCAGTCTTTAAGTCACAGCTCTCTGCAGTGTTTGGGCTCCATCTGCCTGGTTTCAGGCTGAAGACTCACAGGATAGGGAGACCTTTTCCATTGTTTCTTAAATACACAGTTCCCCTTCTTCCCTGCTCCACTTCCTGTTGGCTCTGCCACAGTTTCATAGTTTTGCCCCTATTTATACATATTTCTTCACTCATTTAATGTTACTCACAGAAGATGCCTGAGAAAAAGAGTCAAAGAATTTGTAAGTGAACCGATTTGCTCTACATTCCCTAAAGGCTTTTGTTATATCTTAATGCACATGATCCCTAGATTCTCCTCATACTGTCATGAGTGGAGAATATAACAATATATATATATATACACATGCCAGGGATAGAGAGAGAGACCCAGTTGTGAGTATGCACCCATTTCCAGGAGTATTCCAATCCTGGTTCAATGGACTGCTATTCTGTCACCAAAGGAAATGTCACTTCTCTTGCTTGAGAGATTTAAAAAGGGGATTTGAGAAAAACCTAGGGAAATATACCATTCAAATATTTTGCTTAGTTGAATTGACAACCTTGTTTGTTTTTAGTTCATTTTTATATAGCTAAGCTCTTCTGGCAGATATGAAAAAAAAGCCTAGCTCTTTTGCATTCTCATCGAACAGTAAGCTTTGAGTGCTGTTAATCATTTATTAGAAAATGCTTTCCTTTCAGAAGTGTGTATATCACGAAGTTGTTTATATGCATAAATGTGGTCTCCAGACCAAAAGTTTTCCTAGAAGAATATATCTCGAGTTTGTAATCAGAATTTGCAATCAGAGAATGTAGGTGCAAAAAGAGTGTTGTATACAGATTATTTTCCTACACATTAATCTATTCTGAAAGTTGAGGTACCTGTCTCTAGGATATTTTCTTAGCCACAGTATAGGGTTGAATGAGGGATGTCTTCTCAACACAAGGATGGCATTAACACTAGTGGGCATTAGATGGCCCTGTGATTCCATTTCAGAATGTGCCCAGAGAGCTATTGGTGGGTGGGCATGGAGAGCAATCCTAAAGGAATCAGGGACTCAGGGAACTATTAAAGAGGAGCATTTTCCCAAGGCTTTCCCCCAGCTTCCCAGAAAAGCACTTTGTGACTCCAGTGTCTGTGTCCCAGTGCCCTTTCTCCACATCTCTTTGGAGATGTCAGCTCCCACAGAAGAGCCATAAGACCTGTGCCATCGGGAGCTCCTGAGTGAGAGCCTGGGGAGAGCCAGGTGGGTGGGTGATGGGTGCTGAGTGGTCCGTCCTGCTCCACCCACAGGAGAGGCAAGCTCTACTCTGTGGTCAGTGTCACGAAGGTGAAGGGTCAGACAGAAGGTTTGGCTATAAAAGTGAATGGAGAGTGTTCATTCAACAAACATTTACTGAGGGACTTGGGGCCACTTCTGATGGGGAAGATTAGGATGGAGGGCAGGTCCCACCTGCCAGGGGCTCATAGGAGTGTCATGTGATGAGTGAAGAAATGGAGAACCAGAGAGGAGCCACTGCAGACTCCAAATTGGTCAGCAGCAGAACTGGGGCTAGAGTCCGCGTTCCTGCTTTTCTTTCCACATTGGCCTTCCAAATATTTGGTAGCAAAATTGGTTAGTGTGTGTGATCTCACAACTTGCCTCTCTGCAGTTCATTAGGTTTCCATCCATACCACCTGGTCTCTTCTTGTAGTTGGTCTTCATTAATTCATTCATTCATTCACTCAAACTCATATTTATTAAGCATGTATGTATGACACACATAATGCTTAGTCCTTTTGAAATTTTTATTTTATGATTTTATAGTGTGTAGTCTCACAGATATCTTCAAATTTTGATTAATGTAATATAAAAATAGAAAAAAATCTAAAAATAGCTAAATGAATATGTACAGAGATTTCTGTCACCCCCACCTACCCATAAAAGTACTTTCACAAATTCTGGATTTTATTGACTCATGGGGAAGACTGGAAATGCCAGCTAATCTGGGTTCCTGAAACCTTCTTACAGGTATTTTTCTAGGATGCCTTTCCACTCCTCATTCCTCTTCAAAACGGAGATTTCCACTTCAGTGGCTGCCTGTGAGGAACTGACTTGGGTTTTTATTTTCTTTGCAAATGCCCCAGCTTCTTGTTTTCTGGACCCTGTGCTTGAGGAGTGCATCCAAACCTTCTCTTTTGTTGTTCAATTAAAGGCTTCTTTCTGGCACTTCAAACTACTGCTTATCTCCTGCCCTCTCACATCTATTGGAAAGATGGTATAATGGAAATTGCATTTGAGAGGAGCGGCTTCTGGTGCATCAGAAAAACCCTAAGAAGTAATTTTCTAAAAATAGGATGCTGTTAATACCAGCAGAAAAGTGGGGGTTAGAAAAATATCCACTGTCAAAAGACAAAGGAAGGTGAAAAAGCAAATCGCAAGCTTTTGGTACATATACCTTATCATAGCACAGACAGGGTGTTTTTCTAGAGAAATCATCCACAGTGAGTATCTGCAAATAATAGAAGCCTGTAATAGCCTCACTTTCTTCTTGCTGAAGCAAAGGGTGCAGGGAGCTGGAATGAATATTCTGTGGCATCAGGTAGCAAGGCAGAGAGTTGTGCGTGGCGGAGTAGAATGAACTTGGTGCTTGGAGTCCCAGAGACCTGGGTTGGTGTCTGGCTAGGTCCTAGTCATGTGACGATAACAAGTCACTTAACTTTTGTGGACCTTGGGGTCCCCTGAATAATGGCAGATAAACAAGTTTCAAATTGAGAGAGGCTTAAACGAGACAGCACTTGTTGATAGTACCTGGAGGAGTGTGGAGAAATAGAATCTACTTTTACCAAATGCCAGTTTCCCAGGATCCCTCACTCTTGCTGGAGTATTTTGAACAGGGAATCCTTGGACACATGGGTGGGAAATGGGGCACGCTGGGCAATGTAACAGGCCAGCAGGGAACTTCTTTATAGATAAGCTTCCAGTGGCTGGGGCATCCTGCCCTGGGAACAGAAAGTGTGTGGTCTGAAGTTTAACAGTTTCATTACACCATATAATGTGGCTGGGCATCCCCGGTAAGCTCAGCCCTGGGCTCAGTATGATGGACTTAAAAGGTGAGAAAGCACCCAGTGTGGCCTCGAGCACACCTACAATGACCAAACTTTGCATCTGTACCCTTCTCTTGGTACCTGCAGTGTCCCTGTTCCCTGCATCTGCCAATGTTGCCTACAGTCAAGGTTATTTTGCATCCACAGGCATGGGCATAAGTCATGGACTTCCCTCTATAAGGGCAGGTATGTGAATGGGAAAGATGTTCTAAGAATTAAGAAACAGGCTGGAAAGTAATTCTTTTTAAATGGGTTTTTCTTGACTTCTCTGGATGGCTCTGACAGGCAAAGATATCTCTTGTCATTGTCGTTTGATTTGAAGGTACTGTGATCACAACATAGAGTGGGGCAGGGAGGAGGACAACACTGACTTCCATGGCTGTAGGTGCTTCTTGAAGTGCTAGATATTCACTCAGGATTTGAGAGCGGGAGGGATATTACCGGTAGAAAGAATCAGGGAACAGACGGTACAGAGGCTCAAAAGCAAGACAGGCTGGAGCTGAGGGGGCTGGAGGAGTGGAGTCTGAGGATTTGTAGGAGGCCCAAGCAAACAGTTGTGTGCAGGGAGAATGGTGGGTGTTGGTCATGAGCAAAAAGCAAAATGCATCTCAAAATTATTCTATGGAGCTTGAGCATCTTGACAATATTACACTACTGAATCTCGTGGTGATATGAGAGAGTCTGCCTTTCAGAAGGATATAGTTTGGAGATGAAGCAAAAGGTCGAAACTGGAGGCAGAGACACCAGCAGAGAGGTTGCTGCAAAGTGAGGAGGGTGTGTGAAGCTGTGGTGGGACCACCGGCCAGGAGAGGGCAAGTGAAGGCAAAAGTGCTGTGTCTCCATGGCTAAGGTCATGTGATGGCAAATCAAACCAGAGAGCTCAGGCTAGCTGTTAGATTCCTGACTTAACAGATGGTGGTACCATAGTCTCAGCTAAGAAGAACCCATGAGAGGAGGAAGGCAGGGGCTTGAGGGAGACGATGAGTTCAGATTTGGGTAGTGCATCTGATACCTCAGGAGGAAGGGACAAGGAGAGAATTCAGGATTGGGGATATCAGCTTGAGAAGTGTCGTTCTGTACCTCACAGCAGTGGGTAACCAAACGGGTGAGAGCCATTGTGCAGGAGGACTGTGTATCCTGAGAAGAGAGGGGAGACAGAAAAGCCCAGAGAACCTCCCCAGGCAGGCTGCTGGCACAGGAAACAGCTGCAGCCAACCTGGGAGGGGTTGATGCAAGCAGAAAAAGTCAGAAAGAGAGGCATGGAGCTTGGCCATGTGATCACACAGCACTTCAAGCAGAGGCAGTTGACAGCTCTGGTTGGCCTCATAGGAAAGGACAATGCAGGATTTTTGTCTGCAGGTTTCTTTCTTAAAAGCCACAAATCATGTTACTTTTCATTTAACTAAAGCCTCCATCCATACATTATTCAATTGTCACCCAATGTGTGGCAGGTTTGGTGCTAAACGCATGAGGAAGTGCTATGACTGAGCATACCAGCCACCTTCCAGGAGCTCAGTCTGTCCAGCCACAGAAGAGGGCTGTCCCTCTGTCTATCAGGAGAAGCACCGAACTTAGACCTTCACACCTCTCCAGGAAGGCGTAGAGGACTAGGATATGCCACCTGCCTGCTCAAAGTCATCCTGTGACTCTTGGCTGCTACGGGATGGAGACTCTGACGTGGCCTGGAGAACATCGCCCTCCAAGATCTTCCCTTGCCATCCTGTGCACCTGGGCCCTGCACTTCCTACCTCAGCAACAGGAGCAGAACAATGTCTGCAAACCAGGAATCATTCAAATGCACTTTTCCTGTTTGTAATTAGTCGTCGTCTATTCATTTGGAAAACTCCTATTCATTTGTTAAAGACATGGCTGAGGCATCCCCTTTTTTATGAATGATGTGCTGATCACTGAGGCAGAGGTAACCTCTATGTGGCTTGAGTCAAACACACCTCATTTCAGACCCCACTGTGGCTACTCACAAGGAAATGTGAGCCCAGTTACTCGTTTTCTGAACCAGAGTTCCCACTCTTTAAAACAAAGAGTGATAATATCCACTTCGTAAGCTAACCATAATTAGAAATGTATTTTATTATGTGTAATAGGTGAATGTTTTATATTTCTAAAACTATTCTGTTATTACTAGAAATAATAACTGTGAAGTGTCTGTTGCTTAATGTGTAGATCTTCGGTGAATGACAGCATTTTCTATAATTGGTCTGGAACTCAGGTTCTTTTTTCATGCATGAGTCACAGCTCCTGCCCCCATCCTGTGGTGGCGAGTCCCCAGGATGCCTGATGAACCAATCTCTTTGTGTTCATCCCTTTTATAGGCTGCACCCCTTCCGTCTTGGCTGCTTTGGGGTTCACTTACACCCTACTGAATGTGGCATAAGCTCCTCTGAGTGCCTTTCAAGCTAGGCCATGGATGCCTGTACTTCCTGAAACGGTCTCTTGAAATGCAGGTTCTGGTGGCAGTTGAGCACCATGCAGAGGTACACCTTCCTTCACTGTGCTCAGAAGGAGTCCGGCTAGCCATGTGGTGAGGTCACACGCAGGTGATGATGCTTGGTCATCCTAGGGTCAGAGCTATGAGTGAGGGAGTCATTGCAGAGTTCAGCCTGGTTGAGACCTCAGGTATCTCCAGCTGTGTCCAGCATCCAATGGCAATAACTAGAGAGATTTCAAGCAAGACGAGGACTGCCCACCAAGCCTAGGGAACCCTCAGGACCACTAGAGAAAATAAGACGTTGTTTCAAGGTTGGGAAGGGTTGTCACTTAGTCATTAGAAACTAGAATGCTTGTTTTCTTCAGAAAATGTACTC
Organism: Callimico goeldii; assembly: GCA_963573925.1. NCBI lineage: Eukaryota > Metazoa > Chordata > Mammalia > Primates > Cebidae > Callimico > Callimico goeldii. Next base: position 21,800 of record CAUYOR010166879.1, read on the forward strand.
TTAGCTTGGATGAGACACCCTGGCCCTATGATGTTTTTCCACAAATCGTGGGAAGGTTGCCACAGTGCCTGTGTTGTCCTTGCTTATCTGTTCCTGCTGACCCAGGGGTACCTGGGGGCCAATAGCACCCCTGGCTTGTCCAGTGTTGTACAACCCGGTGCCCAGCAGGGGCTGCCAATTAAGTGTACCCAGATACTTTGAATGTAATATTCACAGTGTATTGTCATTAGCTGTTTCTCCTCACTGATAAGGTCCTATAAAGCAAGGTTCAGTAAAATAGGGTCAATAATTGCATCTATCCAAGAAATTTGTTGTAACACAAAAATGAAACAATGCAGATAAAGGACATTATAGGCATGGCATATAGTAAGCCATTGATAAATATTAGGTCACATATTACTGAGCCTACAGTATTAGACATTGGGCCAGACATGTGATACATGCTCATGAAATGTTTGCAGAGCTCAGAAAGACTGAACAGATCAGAAATGAAGGAGGAGCACCACCATCTGACCCAGTGAGGCCCAGGCTCACCTGTCTCACAGGCAGGCACAGAGAAAGCCACCTGAAGGCAAGACCCTGGAGACCTTGGGAAGGGCTAAGAGTCCTAAGGGATCCTTGATGCATTTTCTTCCACACAGTCCACAGTCAGAAAGTAAGCCCAGAGAATTAAAGTAAGAATTAGCACAGAGTGGGCCTAAGCATGAGGACACCCTTCCCTTCCCAGAATTGATAGAAATTGACAAGGGAAAACAAGGCAAGTTGGGCAGGGGAGATAAGAAAAACCCGTCCACAGCAGGAAGCAATTGAAAGCTAAACGGAAAATACCAAGTATTCCAATGTCCTGCCTCTCTGGCTTCCTGCATCAGCTGTGTCTGGCTCTGTTCTGTGAACAGGGGCCAGGCCCAAGTGCCCTCTGGAGCCACCATATAGGACTGCAGTGACAAACAGTCACTTGTCCCTGCCAGTTGCTTACTCCACTTCACTGAGCCTATAGTCCTCCCGGCCGGGAAGGAGGCTGCCCACTCTCCTATTTCTGTCCTGTTGCTGCCTCTGACCCATGACACATGGTATTTTCTTGGTTATGATCCCACAGTACCCTTAACTGTTAATTCCCAGGGATGGGACCATGTCACTACTTGAATGTGTAGTTAGGGAAGAGTAATGTATTGACCTCGCAGCAGTGGCGAGTGGGAGAGATTAAAAGGTCAGAGATGAAGTCTCCCTCTTCTCTGTTCATTGTGGCCCTCGGAACTCCAGCTATTTTGGATTCTGCAGCCACTCAGAGTACTCTGTGCACCCCTTGCGAAGATCCAGACGAAAGAACCATCGACATCATCTTAATCCAAGAACATCTTTGCTCTTTCTCCTGTATTTCCACTTTCATCCCTAAAAAAATTGAACCTCAGATTCAAGCATATTTCTAGGCCAGCTCTCCCTCTTTCCCTTTATAAGAATCGATTTTGATGGGGCTTTGCTCTCAACCAGGTCAAACCACTTTTGGTGAGTTGGCTGGGTGACAGGGTGTAGATGGCTCAATGACTATTTTTACAGCTCTGGTGCCTCCAGCTCTGGGGCATTCACCTCTGCTAGTGCTTGTTAGTTTCAAGTTCAGCTCTCCCATAGCTTACGCCTTTCAGCTGATCCATCTGCCAGTCTTGAAGATGCTGAGACTAAGATGCATTAATTCATAAAGGTCGAGTCTTTGCTTGTCTGATCTGGCCTCAGATTTTTACTTTTTCTACAAATACATTTTACATTTTTATTTTTGTTTTTTCCACAAATGCATTTTACATTTTTCTTAACCAACTAGGTAGTGCTTACGACACGCCAAAGTACTATTCTGGCACTTTGCAAACATGAACTCAGTTTATCTTGGTAACAACCCTTTTATGTGGGCATTGTTACCGATTGTTATCTCTACTTGAGGATATTATCCTTATGAGGAAATCAAGGCATGGAGACATTAAGGTCATACAGCACCTTATGTGTGGCTAATTAGTGTTGTCAGATCTAGCCATATAACATTTATAAGTTACACAATGTATAACTTTCTAGTACAGTCGCCTCTTGTTATTTGTGGGGAATGGATCTATGACCGCCTCCTGCCACTAACCACCCCACACCGATATCAAAATCCACAGATGCTCAAAGCCTTGATAGGCAAGAGTGTGGTGATCGCACATAACCTATGCACAACTTTCCATATACTTCAAATCATCTCTCTACTACTTATAATACCTAATACAACGTGAATGCTACATAAATAGTTGTTAGCCTGTATTTATTTTTTACTGTTGTATAGTTATTTCTTCCTGAGTATTTTCCACACATGATTAGTTGAATCCACATATGCAGAACTCGCAGATACTGAGGGCTGATGATTTAAGTGTACCCTGAACAACATTTGCTATTTATCTGAATTTCAAGTTTAACTGGGAATTCTGTATTTTACCTGGAAACGCTAAGTGAAACCAAATTAAACCCAGGAAGTCTGCTACCTGAGCCACCTATTTCATATGCTCACTGAGCCGTGAGTCACCTCGTGGATTTGAAAGTTTTAACTGTCACTCAGGGAGCTATCACAGTGCTTGGTCCTGGCCAAAGCAAGCCTCATCCCAGGGCAACCCTGCACCCTCATGTGCTCATTCCCCACCTTGAGGTTCAGTGGTAGGTAATACTCTCATTAATGCAGAAAGTGTCCTCTGGTATTTTATGAATGGACTTTTATAAAGAAAATGCAGGGACAATACTGCCCCATACCTTTTTCTGATTTGAGGCTTCTTTTCCTCAGGGATATAGGAAAATAGGACTCACGAGTAAGAGAATGGAGAAAAAAATGCTCTCTGCTGAGGAGGTCCTTTTCAAGCCCTTAGAAAAAAAGGCAAGCATTTCTTCACTGAAGAAGAACGAGTTAGTGACATTTTCTCATTTTGCTGCATGTGATATTCACACTGATTCCAATTATGTGAAATGCAGGTTCCAGGAGTTCAGCTTAAAGGGGCCATAGGTTTCCTTCTCAATTGGGTGGAAGCATTTTAAATCATTCCCACCTCATGCCAGCCGAAGTCTTTGTTTTCTTTATAGCCAAGTTTCTTCTTCTCTTTTCCAAGCACAGCACAAAAGGTGGGAGGTTACTTTAAAGAAAGGCATTTATTTTTAACAATAAACCAAGATCTGAAAGAAGGCAGAATTAGAGTTAGTTCCTGTAAAATGAAAAAAAAAAATACAAAGACATTTACTCTTAAAAAAAGATTCAATAGAGAAAATGAAGAGTTGATGGTTTCACAAATACAAAATACACAAAATAAAAGCATTTTATTTTTCTAAGGTCACTTCACCTGTCCATGCTTTTAGCATTTCCTTCAATATTAAGAACATGCATATTTCAGCAAGGAATGTAACCTGTAATTTAATGAATATAGGTTCCTTTCTCTCCTTTTTTTATTATACTGCAAAATTCTTTTTCTGTGAACGCTTTGGTGGTGTATTCCATAAAGTAATAGATGTTTTTCAAGGACTTCAAGGCATAACACACAATGTTTTATAGTGGTGGGAGTTAACATTTTGAGTGAAACTTTTCCTGAAGTTAATTACCTAAGAAGAAATTGAGAAAAAAAGTCTAAGGATTAAAGGATTGTATGTGTGTGACATAATTTATAATAAAACATACATATTTGGTTTCTGCCCTGGCTCTTGGCACAAATTCCTAAAATCTGTGGAATTTTCTGGGTGACAGGAGTATCTTTTTTTTTCTTTCTTTCTGAGAGAGTTTCACTCTATCACCCGGGCTGGAGTGCAGTGGCGCATTCTCCTCCTGGTTCAAGCTTCAGCCTCTCATGTAACTGGAATTATAGGAGCATCTCCACCACCACACCCAGCTAATTTTTGTATTTTTAGTAGAGACTGGGTTTTGCCATGTTGGCCAGGCTGGTCTCAAACCCCTGACCTCAATTCTAATGAGGTGACTCTTGGTGGACTCCTGGATAGCTTTAGGATAGGGGCTGGTTGCCAGAAGACCAAATTGTGATTAGATTGGAGCTTTTGGTCCTAGAGCTCAACCCCGATTCTCCAGGGAGGGGGGAGGAGTTAAGGATGGAGTTAAAAATTGATTATGCCTATTTGATGAAGCCTCAATAGAAATCTCTGAAATATGAGAGTCAGTGAGCTTCCAGGTTGGTGAATAAGAACACATCCCTTATACATGGAGGATGGTACACCCCAAACTTGCAGGTCACAGAAGCTGTTGTGCTTAGGACACTTCCACACCTTGCGCTGTGTACCTCTTCATCTGACTTGTTCATCTGTATTATTTGTAATGTCCTTTAAAATGAACTAGTAAATCTTAGAATGTACTTCCCTGACTTCTGTGAGCAGTTTAGTAGATAATAGAACCTGAGGAGGGGGTTGTGGGAATCTCCAATTTGTAGTGGATTGGTCAGAAGTACAGGTGACAACCTGAGATTTCCTTCCTTCCCTCCTTCCTTCCTTCCTTCCTTCCTTCCTTCCTTCCTTCCTTCCTTCCTTCCTTCCTTCCTTCCTTCCCTCCTTCCCTCCTTCCCTCCTTCCCTCCTTCCCTCCTTCCTTCCTTCCTTCCTTCCTTCCTTCCTTCCTTCCTTCCTTCCTTCCTTCCTTCCTTCTTTCCTCCCTCCCTCCCTCCCTCCCTCCCTCCCTCCCTC
>CAUYOR010166880.1:0-49848 GCA_963573925.1 Callimico goeldii
TGCTGGAGAGGATGTGGAGAAATAGGAACACTTTTACACTGTTGGTGGGAGTGCAAATTAGTTCAACCATTGTGGAAGACAGTGTGGCGATTCCTCAAGGATCTAGAAATAGAAATTCCATTTGACCCAGCAATCCCATTACTGGGTGTATACTCAAAGGATTATAAATCGTTCTATCATAAAGACACATGCTTGTGTATGTTCATTACAGTGCTGTTTATGATAGCAAAGACCTGGAACCAACCCAAATGTGCATCAATGATAGACTAGACAAAAAGAATGTGGCACATATACACCAAGGAATACTATGCAGCCATTAAAAACCATGAGTTCGTGTCCTTTGTAGAGACATGGATGAACCTAGAAACCATCACTCTCAGCAAACTGACACAAGAACAGAAAACCAAACACCACATGTTTTCACTCATAGGCGGGTGTTGAACAATGAGAACAGCTGGGCACAGGGAAGGGAACAACACTCACAGGGCTAGTTGGGGGGATGGAGGGGAAGGGAGGGAGGACAGTGGGGAGGGGAGGAGGGGGAGTGATAACACCGGGAGAAATGCCTGACGTATGCGATGGTGGCAGGGGCGGGGAGACAGCAAACCACCATGACATGTGTACCTATGCAACAATCCTGCAAGATGCAGGTATATGTGTACCCCAGAGCCCAAAGACAATTTAAAAAAAAGTCAAAAAAGAACAGCCTGTTGGACATATCCAGTCTTCTGCTCTTTCCACCTTCTCTGGAACCACTGGCTCCACCCACTTTCCTTCAAAAACACTCCTCTTAGCTGGTATATTTACGAAGGATCATTACCAGGAGGCATTAAAGCCCAGAAATGCCAAATCTCCTGTTTGCCAATGCGGATCCACCATGCTCATCAGCTCCTGCCCACTCCACTTTAAACGTGGATTGAGCGTCTCCCCTGTGGCAACATCAGGCAAGATGCAGGGAGGTGATGGGTTCTGAGGAGCTGTCCTCGGGGAGTTTTATGCCCTTGCAGGGTTAGGGACCCAGAAAGCAAACCAGCTGAGAGAGCAAGAGGTAAAGGACTTCAGTGCACAATTGCACTAAACCAGTGATGCAAACCTCCAGGGACTTGAGAGAAGACTGGGGATGGAAGAATCGGAGAGGCTTGATGCAGAAAAGGAAACTGGAGCTGAGTTCTAAGGTCTGTTGAGAAGGAAGCAGTATGAAGACCTCAGGCTCACTGGAGGAATGAGCATGGGGCTATTAAGGGCTAACCTGCAGCGAGCTCAAAGTCCATGAAAAAGGAGAAAACCAAGACATTATGGCGGGGTCATGTCCAGAGTGTCCTTTAGTGAGCTTGTAAAAGTGCTTAATAATAGTTCTCTGCTTGTGGTCAAACCAGAGCTGTAATTCACACCCTTTGAGGCTGGGTTTCCTATCAGAAAGAGCTGAGAAAGTAAAACTCTATTTCAGGAAGCGTGGTTCAACCCGTTTTCACTCTCATTCTTGGACTCTGTGTTGACTTTTGAGAAGGTCATTCACAACACACCACACTTTGGGCTGAACTGGGAAAAAGGGTATCTGAAAGTAAACTTAACATTCCAACCATGCTAAGTTATTTTCCAACCCTGGAGCATACAGGTGAGTTGAGACGAGCTCAGGTGTGTATTAGCCCTTTGGGTTGCTATAGAAGAAATACCCGAGGCCGCATAATTTACAAAGAAAATACGTTTGTTTAGCTCTCAGTTCTGCGGGCTATACAAGAAGCATGGCACCAGAACCTGCTTCTGGTGAGGACTTCAAGGAACTTCCGCTCATAGAGGGAGGAGAAGGAGGAGCAGGCATATCCCAGGGCGAGAGAGGTAGCAAGAGAGAAGGAAGGAAGATGCCAGGCTCTTTAAACAGCCAGCTCTCATGTGAACTAGTAAAGTGAGACTCACTCATTATTGGTGGTGGCACCAAGCCATTCATGAGAGATCTGCCCCCATGACCCAAACACCTCCTCCCTCTTTGTCCCACCTCCAACACTGGAGATCACATTTCACCGTGAGATTTAGAGAAGACAAATAGCCAAACCAAAACAAGTTATAGGTGTTTTTCGCTTTTTGTTTGGTTTTATTTTTTAAACAAGAGAAGCTATCAAATAATCAAATACAGTGACTTGAATTCAGGGTCCTGAATTGCACGAGTGGTTCCCATGTGGCTCTCCCAGTGGCTCCCATGGACATTGAGAAAGCCAGCACCACAGGCCCACATTTCTACTGTCCATTTATCAAGATGGCAGCAAGTCCAGCTCCATAAATACTTCCTCAAAATGAGTGGCCGGCAGTTGTGTACCTTGTGTGCTGACCACCAGCAGTAAGCATGCTCAGCTCTGAAACAGGAGCTGCAAAAGACCATCAAGCCTGTGACTACTCTGCAGAGGCTTAGCTTTCCAATACCTTTAGATTTTACATTAGTAATGTCTATTAGAGATTGAGAATGTATTGGTGTTGGCCAGCACAATGCCCTCTAGAATTCTGCTGTCCAGAAAGGTAGACACTAGCTGCATATGGCCACTTACACTTAAATTAATTATTCTTTAATTAAAAATTAATTTCCTCAGTCACACCAGTTATATTTCTAGTGCTCAATAGCCACATGTGTTTAGTGGCTACCATATTGGACAGCATAGGTTATAGACTATTTTCATCATCACAGGAAGTTCTATTGAGCTGCTGCTCTAGAAACTAATCTCCTAAATTGTCTTAATATCCAGTGGTGGATGGAGAATGGGCCTGCCAGGATATGAGCAAAACATCTATCGAAGAGCAAATATGTGTCCCTAGGAAGAAAGACTACACCAGTATGATGCCAGGTAGACTAAGCTGCATACCCACAGCACAAACACTTAGTGGCCAGCCACATATCTGTGACTCAGGAAGAAGAGGGGGAGTCGAAGAGCATGCTTTCTTCTCCACAGAAGCCTCTTTGTCCTGAACTAGCCTGACAACTCCTCCTCTTATCACAAGCCAGGGCACACCCCTTTCTCAAAAGAGCCAAGGCCTCCAGAAATCTTTTCAGGTCTCACTTCCTATTATTATACTTTGCTTCAAGAACTTACTTGCTTTTCCTGGGCACCCCTAAGCTATTGTTTTCAAGTATTTTACCTGTTACCTGCATTTCTTCCCAGTCCCTTCTCTCTGATGTTTTGATTGGACTCCCTGCTTGGTTTGATCTTGCCTTGGCCTATAAAGTTCATTTTTCCAAAGTCGCTCAGTGACAGCCCTTCAGGCAAGTATCCTGAAACCAGCATTCTAGAACTCAGGCCTAGAACAGTGCCTGAGACACCCACTTCTCTGGGAAGGAGATACAGACATAGTGGCAGTATCAAAATAAAGTTGTATGTATGAGACAGCTGTTGCTGTGTAACAAAAAGCATGTAAATCTCAGGTGTACACAAGAACAAACATTTATTTCTTACATATCTTTTATTCTGGAGCCCAGGACCAAATAAGAGCAGCTACTCAGGGGAAAGTCTTCTCATGGTGATGGCAAAAATGCAAAAAGAAAGGTGAAATATTCCAGGCCTCTTAATTCTTGGCTCAAAGCTGGCAAACCATCACTTCCACTCTCATTTGGTCTACAAAGTAAGTCACATTGGCATGCTCAGAATCAAGGGGCTGGGAATCACTGTCTACATTTCACAGGAAGAATTACAAAGTTAGCTGAAATAGGGTGTGAGTTCACACTGTGCGTGACCACTTATCCAGATCTCGGGAAGAGGAAGTGAGCAAGCAGTCAACCATACAGCTCACACTCACTGAGTTCTGATTCTGTGGATGAGTTCTACATCGTATCGTTTATCTACTGCTATGTCACAGACTATCCCAAGATTTATTGACTTAAAAGAACAAATTTCATATAGGTCATAATTTTTTGGGTCAGCAATTTGAGCTCAACCCAGCGGGATGGTTCTTATGATCCAGGCTGCTCCTGACTGGGTTTGGTTCACTGTTTCTGTCTGGGAAGGCTGCACCTCACATTCTCCAGCAGGCTATCCCAGGCTTGTTCACATAGGAGTGGCAAAGTTCCTGTCATGAGAGTGGATGCTCAAGCCCTCTTAAAAACCTAGGCTTGGAACTGAAACCCCAATACTTCTCCCACATCCTGTGAACTAAAGCAAGATACCAGATTCAAAAGAGGGAGGTGATTATCACCTAATCACCAAAAAAAAAAAAAATAGATTCCACCTCTTGATGCAATGAGCAGCAAAGAATCTCGGCTTCTTGTTTTGCAATCTACTAGATGAATCTAGGATATATATTCCATTACTGGAAATAACATTAGAAGGCTTGGTCCCCATCCAAAATTTACCACATAGAGGCAACCTGAGGACTGACACATATTAAGTGCAGATAGCGTTTGAAAGATATATTTCCTTCCTCAGTTACTCCCTGTACAGTGAGACATCTTTGCATGCCCTGTCTTGATGAGACAATGTCAAAAGTATGTTGAAGTTACATAATATACTTTGATAGCAGCTGGTTATTACCAACGCGGTATCACACCAGCAATTCACTGGGGAAATTCACTGGGTCTGAATTTACTAAGAAAATCCCCATGTATGTCCATCGTCAGTATTACCACCTGTCAGCCCTTTCTAAGGGATGGAGTTGCAGCTGCTAATAACAGCTGTCAATAACAGCTGCAAGCATAACCCTAAATCTAAGTTTCTATAGTTTCATTCTTTCTGGGAGCCAAAATGACTGCAAACATATATTTTGTCATTTATTCCTACTGAGGTACATTTATTCAGAAACAGTTGGCCACACTTGAATGCAAGTAGTAACTCCACAAATATATATATATATATATATCTTTTTCTGAAGTCCCAGTTTCCCATTTCATCCCACCAAGAGTGTTAATGCGACACTTTCTCTGATTTATATTTCTTTTGGATTGTTTCTTTATCCACCTTTATTGAATTCTATTTTTCTTCCTATTTATCTAGGGGCATAGTTTATTCATTTTTCCTGAGTTTAGCCCACTGACCATGCTTTATAGGCTGTCTATGAATTTGTTTTAGTAATAATTATTATATTTTAATATCATTTGCGTTCATAAAACATTAATTTTCAACTTATAGTAGTCACTAAGTCTAACCAAAATCCATCAGAATTCAGATAGAAAGGAAACCACATCCCAAGCTCTACAGTAAGACCTGACATGAATCTGTTCATCCTCATATCAGTCCAAAAGGAAGTGCATTATTACTTCCATGTTTCACCTGAGAAATCTGAGACTCAGAACAGGGAAGTACCTTTTCTATGTTCCAGGACACGCACGAAGCAGAGCAAGAATAGTCTTCATGTCACTTTACCTGATGGTGAAGCTGTGATGTAAGTTACAGATAGAGAAAGAAATTCCAGTATTTTTCTCAAAGACACTTATTTTTTACATTGCTATAGAAGGTGACAAAAGAGGTGTTGAGTTGAACAGAATAGAATCCACCTTAAGGGTAACTATGCAACTTATTTCAAGAGTAGGTGAGTGTTTTTGGGTTCTGTTCTTCTGGGTTCTAAGTAGTTCTTCCCAGGAAAACATAAGAGAGATTAAGTTTAAGTAATTAGTGCTTCCTTGTAAATCTGTAGTCCTTAATGCTGGCACTCTGTTTCTACCACAGCCCGAAAAATATAAAATAACTGTGGTGGTCTTACTCCATCTCATAAGCATCCTAATCAGCAAGTGCCAGGAGTAAGAATGAGCAGTGTGGATGTGGAGGAAAAACATTCGTTTTCATAATCTTAGTCCCCCAGTTCTACTGAGAAGGCCTTCGGTATTTTGATTACAGGCAATATGCCTATTCAATTATTCCTCATCCCTTTGAAAATGAATATGGACTGTCATGTAGAGCCAGTTAATACTGTGAAAAGATCACAGTGAAAAGTCGTAAGGGAGACCTTGGACAAGAACCTGGATTCCTGCTCCTAATTGAGGACTTCCTACAAGGTTATACAAACTAGTAGAAGATGGCTGACCTACTGGCGATCCGCAGACGGATCAGAGTGAAGCCCCTTAGGGCATATCAGATTCTCTTGTTATCTGCAAAGCAGGAACAAGTCATTTCAGTGAGCTGTTGGCATGCAACAGGCACTTAGGAAAGATCCATGAAATGAAAATATCCATTTGGGATCCATTCTATTCAAATATGCGCCTACCATCAGGATGCATGTACCTGTCTGTGATCTTTCTTAGAAGTGGTACAACTGCACATAAGCCATTCTTCCCAACCACCATCTCCTTCATTTTAACTGGTAAAAATATTGTTATTCCATTATGTCGAAATTCTCCATTTTCTTGACTCTCTCATAATCTCCATAGTGTTTCCACATGTAAGTTTTGAGCTTTTGTGAGGAAGACAGAATTCCTCTAATTTGCTCCAGCACGGATGAACCTAACATGATTCTTGGCCGTTCTGCGTGGAAGTCTACTTACACTTTCCATGGACACAAAGGATCCCTGGCTCTTCTATTTACTTGGCCAATGGACTGAGGATGGGGAAAAAAAGGCACAGAATGAAAACAAGTAAATATTCTGAGGCTCAGGGAGGTTACGATAAAATAAATAAAGGAGCAACAAGCCATAAGAAGAAAAGAAAAGAATAAGTCATGCCTGATCAACATTATTTTCATTGTTCTACTATGTTAGTTAATGGAGGGAAGTACATCATGGCGCCCACCCTTGAGAAGGATGCTCAGTTGAGTGATTTATGAAACAGTTAGCTGTCACATTTATTGAACAAGGATAAACACAGCATAATAATAAGTGACAAGGATTCTGTAAAGAGATATGTATTCGCACAGGTGGGAGCAAATTTGAAGTAACTTTGAGGGAAATTGTAATCAGTCACTGAGAAGAAAACCTTAAGAAAATACCATCAGCCAGGCATAGGGGCTCATGCCTGAAATCCTAGCACTTGGGAGATGAAGGCAGGCGGATCACAAGGTCAAGAGATTGAGACCGTCCTGGCCAAGATGGTGAAACCCCGTCTCTATTAAAACTACCAAAAAAATAATAAAATTAGCTGGGCGTGGTGGTGCACGCCTGTAGTCCCAGCTACTCGGAAGACAGAGGCAGGAGAATCACTTGAAACCAGAGGCAGAGGTTGCAGTGAGCCAAGATCGGACCATTGCACTCCAGCCTGGCAACAGAGGAAGACTCCATTAAAAAAAAAATAGCCTCAACCTGCAGAAGTGAGAGCATTCATATCATTGATGAATAGAAAGAGCATCAGTGATTTCAGCAAGATAGTGGAACAGTAAGCCCCAGGTCATTCCCCCACGAAGTCATTAACTTAACAACAATGTATGGACCGTAGTGCCTTTGTGAGGACATCAGAAACCAATTAACACATTACAGAATCCCAGGTGAATAAAACACACCAAGAAGAGACACATTGGAGGAGGGAAGAAAGTTTGTTGGACTTACCTACTATATTCCATCCTCCAAACTCATGGCTTCCCCTTCTGGGGGAAAAGAAAAGACAGAACATGCACCTGATACCTGGATTTTGGGGATGCTTCTCAGGGGGTTAGTTTCTTTCTTGCCTAACTCAGAATGCTGGTGGGGAAAACAATGGCACGCTTTGGATACCTGGGGGCCCCTGAGAACCATGGCAGCACTTCAACTTGTCACACTACCAGAGAAATTAAAGCATCACAGACAAACACCAGAGGGAGCTACTGAATAGAAACAGATACGCCTCTTCAGCAGGGAAATTATACCCGTAGGCCCAGAGATGATGCAACCCCAGGGAAGATTTGAGAGGCCTGCAGAATCTCTAGTGGAGCTAATTGGGAAATAAGTCCTCTGTCTGAAGACAGTCCATAGAGACTGGGAGAGGTGACTGTTTTTTTAAATGTCCAAGTATTAAAGTATCATAAGACATACAAAAAAAAAAAAAAAAAAAAAAAAAACCCGGAAAATATGGCCCAATAAAAGGAACAACATAAATTAATAAATCTCCAGTAACTGACCAAAAAGAAATAAAGATTTATGAATTACCTGAAAATAATGAAGAATAACTATCATAAAAATGCCTAATGAGCTAAAAACACAAATACACACACACATACACACACACACACACATACACACAAAACTAAGTGAAATCAGGAATAAAACATACAAACAAAACGAAAGCATCAGCAAAAAAGAAACTAGAAAAAAAAAAAACTAAACAAAATTCTAGTGCTAAAGAACAATAACTTAATTGAAAATTTCACCAGAAGGGATGAACAGCATACTGTATGAAGCAAAAGAAAGAATCAGCAAACTTCAAGACAAGTTATTTGAAATTATCAAGTCATGGGGAAAAAAATTAAATGAAGAAAAGTGAAGAGCTAGTCAGAGACATATAGGTTACATCAAGTGGACCAATGTATACTTTATGAGAGTTTAGAAGTAGAAGAGAGAAAGGACAGAGAGCCTATTTGAAGAAATCATAACCAGTATTTGCCAAAATTTAAGGAAAGAAATGGACATACAAATTCAAGGAGCTCATATAACTCCAGATATAATTAATCCAAAGAGACCTTGCCATCAAGCACACTGTCATCAAACTGTCAAAAGTAAAGACATGAATCTTGAAAGCAGCAAGAGAAAAGTGACTTGTCTCATACAAGAGAAAATTCATAAGATTATCAATGGATTTCTCAGAAGAAACCTTGCAGGCAAGAATGGAGTGGGATGATATATTCAATGTGCTAAAACAAAAAACTGTCCACCAAGAACACTGTGCAGAAAAACTGCCACTCAATAATCATTGAGACATTAAGACTTTCTCAGATAAATAAAAGCTGAGAGGACTCATCACCACTAGGCCTGCCCTATAAGAAATACTAAAGAGAGTTTGACAAATTGAAACATAAAGATTCTAGAAAGCAGCACAAAAGTATACAAAAATATGAATCTCTCTGGTAAAGGTAAGTACATATACAAATATAGAGTCCCATAGTATTGCAATGTTGGTGCAAAATCACTTAATTCTGGTATATAAGTTAAAAGACGTAAGTATAAACAATAACTATAAATTACTAATGAGTAAAGAGAAATCATCTTAGAGGCTTAGGGCACAAGAGATCCTGTGAAAAGTCGCTATGCTTTGTTCTCATAAGAGACTCCATTTTGAGGCCGGGTGCGGTGGCTCAAGCCTGTAATCCCAGCACTTTAGGAGGCCGAGACGGGTGGATTACGAGGTTGAGAGATCGAGACCATCCTGGTCAACATGGTGAAACCCCGTCTCTACTAAAAATACAAAAAATTAGCTGGGCATGGTGGCGCATGCCTATAATCCCAGCTACTTGGGAGGCTGAGGCAGGAGAATTGCCTGAACCCAGGAGGCGGAGGTTGCGGTGAGCCAAGATCGCGCCATTGCACTCCAGCCTGGGTAACAAGAGCGAAACTCCGTCTCAAAAAAAAAAAGAGATTCCATTTTGAGTAAAGTTGTCCAGATGGAGATGAGGGAGACAGTCAAAGGTTAAAGCATTATACAAAGTTGGAACATAAGATTAAGACAGCTCGTAACTTTGAAGACTTCTGTTCAATAATCACTTTAATAACAGTAAGTTTGGGGACAAGAAGAAGCCACCCAAATTTTACTCATGAGATCCCTCTATGTTTGACTTGAATGACAAAAATGACTTGAGATATATGACATGAATTTGCCAAGTCTGTTTCTGTAATCTTCAGGTCATCTGCCACTTACGCTGACCAGGTAACTCTAGCTTTGTTTTGAAGGAAATTCTGATGGTGAAATTAAACAAGTTAGGATTAAGGAGACCAGTTGAGAGAGAAAAGGATCCAAATTCTAGTTCTAAAATGGAATCCCAGACATAACATAGAACTGATTATTCTTTAGCTAAAATGTATCCTTTCCTACAGCAGGATTGCAGTCATTCTTTTCCAATTGACTCAGCAATATGTAACCTCATTTTATTTAACTTTATTTTCATAGCTCTGACATAAGCTAAACTCCATTAATCCAAAAGGATTTTAAAAGTGTCTATACTGGAAAACACTACAGCGGAAAAGGACTACAGCAAGCCAGGATGAAAACATACCCTAGATCAGATCAGCAAGGAGGGATGGGTTTCAATGGATGGTGCTCTGGAAACAGCCTTTTGAAATTTAGGTCCTGGCCCTTGAACTAATTGTATGGGTGGAACATGTTGGCTGTTTCAAAATAAAAACCAATTATATGAACAACTGCCCTCATTATGTAGGATGTAATCACCATGACCATGTCAATATGTGTGTGAAATATGGATTGTAGGTATTTTATTATAAAAGTATTGTGTGTTGCGCACAGTGGCTCATGCCTGTAATCACAGCACTTTGGGAGGCTAAGGTGAACAGATCACTTGAGCCTCAGAGTTTGAGACCACCCTGGGCAACATGGCAAAATTGACCCTCTATCAAAAAATAAAAATACATAAATTAGCCAGGCATGGTGGTGGACATCTGCAGACCCAGCTACTCAGAAGACTGATGTGGGAGGATGGCTTAAGCCCTTGAGATGGAGGTTGCAGTAAGCTGAGATCACACCACTAGGCTCCAGCCTGGGTGACAGAGCCAGACCCTGTCTCAAAAACAAAAATAAAAAGATGCTGTGAATGTTTCACAAAGTAACGTACAGACACCTCCATCATGGAATGCCTAAAATAAAGCCATTTATTAATACATCAACTCTTTTATTAAATACATCAACTTTTTTTTAAAGTATAGATGCTCCTTGACTTATGAGATTACATTCCAATAAACTATTGTAAGTTAAACATAGTATAAGTTAGAAACGCATTTTTTACACCTACCGTATCAGTTGTTTACCCTCATGGTCACGTAGCTGACTGGGTGCTGTGGCTGGCTGCCGCTGCCCAGCATCATGAGGGCATTGTACGGGACATTGCTAACCCAGGAATGGTCTCCTTTAAAAACAGAGTGGCTGGTAGGACCAGGTGAATAACGGGCCTGCAAAGATGTCCAAATCCCTGGAATCTGATGATACATTGGCTCACATTGTAAGAGGGACCACAGAAGTGACGAAGGATGTTGGGATAGGAAGGCCAGCCTGGATGATCTGGGTTAGCCTTATGTAATCACAAGGATCGAAATTCAAATTCTGAAGCATGCTTTCCACTGAATGCATATCACTTCCTCACCCTAGTAAAGTCAAAATATCTTAAACCGTCATAAGTTGGGGATTATCTGCGTATTTGTGTGTATGAGTGTGTATGGGGCGGGGGGACCTCGGCAGGTCTTTCTGCTGTCCTAAGCCTCTGTTTCCTTCTCTAGAGAATGGAAGTAACCTCACACGCCCACGCGGGATTGTTGGAAGAGGTAGATTTGTCGCGCTCGCTAAAGACACTCACTCCCCATGCACAACCTCAAGGGCAGGGTTTGGGGGGCGCTGGCTGCCGTAAGGAAAGCAAGCCTTTCTTCTCTCAGGAAAAGAATTGGGTCCCTCCTTTACAACATGTGCTGTGCGTGGAGTGGGTGGAGTCAGCAGTACTTGGTGCCTGGCACGCGAAGTTCCGCTGCAGGATAGGCGTGGTAGCTTCCTGTCGCCTCCATCACCAATGACACCCATGTAGCGGCTTAAAACAACCCAAACGGACTCTTACAGTTCCAGATGTTAGAAACCTAAAATCAAGGTGTTGGTAAGACTATTCTTTCTGGAAGCTTTTGGAGAGAATCCATTTCGTTGCTTTTCTCGGCTTCTAGCGGCCACCTACCTTCACCTACCTTCCTTGACTTGTGGCCTGTTCTTCGGGTCACTCCCCCCTCTTGTTTCCGTCATCACGTCTCTCACTCATCCCTCTGATCCTCCTGCTTCTCTCTCTCTTTTTTTTTTTTTTGAGACGGAGTTTCGCTCTTGTTACCCAGGCTGGAGTGCAATGGCGCTATCTCGGCTCACCGCAACCTCCACCTCCTGGGTTCAGGCAATTCTCCTGCCTCAGCCTCCTGAGTAGCTGGGATTACAGGCACGCGCCACCATGCCCAGCTAATTTTTTTTTTGTATTTTTAGTACAGACGGGGTTTCACCATGTTGACCAGGATGGTCTCGATCTCTTGACCTGGTGATCCACCCGCCTCGGCCTCCCAAAGTGCTGGGATCACAGGCGTGAGCCACCGCTCCCGGCCCTGCTTCTCTCTTATAAGGAGCCTTGTGATTACATAAGGCTAACCCAAATCATCCAGGCTGGCCTTCCTATCCCAACATACTTCGTCACTTCTGCAGTCTCTCTTACAATGTGAACCAATGTATCATCAGATTCCAGGGATTTGGATACGGACATCTTTGCAGGCCCGTTATTCACCTGGTCATACCAGCCACGCTGTTTTTATAGGAGACCGTCAAACAGATTCTTCACATCACCACTGAGCTCAGCACAAGGGAAAAAGAACAACTGCTGCAGGACGGTGTCCCTGATAACAGCGCTGGCATACTGAAAGGCTCTAAGCACCCCGTCCTAGAGACCATTTTAAACACTGCTAGGCCTGGTCCTCCAACTCTGAGGACTGTTTGGATTTGAAAACTGGACCACGTAGACTTTGCCTCCTATGCAGAAGTTTACCTTCACACTGGGTTGTAAGGTAAACTTCAAGACACAGACCACCTTCCATTTTATTTTTACTACAAGAGAAAAAAAGTTTTTTTTTTTGAGACAGAGTCTCGCTCTGTTGCCAGGCTGGAGTGTGGCATGATCTCGTCTCACCGCAACCTCCGCCTCCTGGGTTCAAGCAATTCTCCTGCCTCAGCCTCCTGAGTAACTGGGACTACAGGCACGCACCACCATGCCCAGCTAATTTTTGTATTTTTAGTAGAGATGGGGTTTTACCATGTTGACCATGATGGTCTTGATCTCTTGACCTCGTGATCCGCCCGCCTCGGCCTCCCAAAGTACTGGGATTACAGGCGTGAGCCACCACACCTGGCCAAGAAAAATAGTTTTTTTAATGCAATGCATGTAAGCATGGACTTCTGAGTCATTCCGCTGGCTCCATTTCTGGGTATATGCAGATTTATCAATTTACCTTCATCCCTGGCTTTCCGCATATGTAAAATGGAGACAACCTTATGTAGTATGTTCTTAGCCAGGGCTGACATAATAAAATACCACAAACTGAGTGGTTTAAATGGTGAAAATTTGTTTTTTCATATTTCTAAAAGCTAGAAGTTCAAGCTCAATGTATTGGCAGGGTGTTTTTCTTCTGAAGCCTTCCTTTTTCCGTGTAGGTGGCATGGCCGTCTTCTCCCTGTGTCTTCACACGGTCTTCACCTTGTACACATCTATGTCCAAACTCATTATAAGTCATTTTGGATTAGGGTCCACCTAATGACCTCATTTTATTACTATTATTTTTTTAATTGTACTTTAGGTTCAGGTACATGTGCAGATCCTGCAGGATTGTTGCATGGATACATACATGGCAATGTGGTTTGCTGCTTCCATCCCCACCATCACCCATATCTGTCATTTCTCCCCATGTTGTCCCTCCTCAACCTCCCCACCCACTCTGTCCCTCCCCTGCCCCCCCAAAAGACCCCAGTGTGTGATAATCCCCTCCCTGTGTCAACAGACCTCAGTGTGTGATGCTCCCCTTCCTGTGCCCATGTGTTCTCATTGTTCAACACCCGCCTATGAGTGAGAACATGCGGTATTTGATTTTCTGTTCTTGTGTCAATTTGTTGAGAATGATGGTTTCCAGATTCATCCATGTCCCTGCAAAGGACACAACCTCATTGTTTTTTATGGCTGCATAGTATTCCATGGTGTATATGTGCCACATTTTCCCTGTCCAGATTGTCATCAATGGGCATCTGGGTTGGTTCCAGGAATGACCTCGTTTTAAGTTAATTCCCTCTTTAAAGACTCTATCTCCAAATACAGTCACATTCTAAGGTACTGAGGGTTAGAATTATGACTTAGGAATTGGGCTGAGGGGAAGGCACAATGTCCCCCACAACAAGCACCCGTCTTAAGGAGTTGTGTGAGAACTAAATTAATTAAAGCATGCAGAGAAAAGCCCCCAGAATGATACCTGGCATTTATAAATATTCAATAAAACGCGGCTGCTGTTATTGTTTGTGAAGGAAGTTGTCCAACACTCCCTCCCACCTCTTTCTATATCTGCCATAAAACAGTTCACGTTTATAAGAAAAAAAAAATCCTATGCCTTCCATTTCTTTTCAAGCGCCCTACTCAGCATTTATTTTTATAGGCATGGCCATTCCTACATAGCGAGGCATCATCAGTCAAAGGGGAAGCATTTCAGCTTGTGCTCCATGTTTGTGGTGTGTATGTGCTATTTAAAAGGAAGCTGCCTATCTCTTTGAAATGCTTATTATCAAAGCAGGCCTGAGTCACCTTTTCCAGTGCAGTAATGCTGGCTTTGATTTTCACAGACCACTTTTGATACGGTCAGCTCATTCTCTCCCACTCCTGGGAGCTAGCATCTTCTCATTTACAGATGCTGGTTGCCCAGCTGCCACCCAAAATTCTGCTGGGGAGACTCTAGTCCATTTAAGTAGGAAACAAAGGGCTTTAAAATGTATAAATCCAAAACACTCCTACAGTGTTAATCAAAAGGCTTGCCCCAAAATGTTCATATCAGCTTTAATAATAATACCACAAAACCAGTAACATCCCAAATATCTACCAATAGAGAAATAGATGAACAAATCTAGGACTGCTCAACAATTTAAAAAGAGCAAATTATTGATACACACAACTTAGATGAAGCTCAAAAATATGCTGAGTGAAAGACGCAAGCACAGAAGTATATAGTATGATTCCACTTACATGAATTTCCAGAACAGAGAAAACTAATCTGCAGTGAGAGAAATCCAATTTATGGTTAGTTGGGTGGGAATAGATGAGTTGATCGACTGGAAGCAACTTGGGGACAGTTTTCTGTGTGGTAGAAATGTTCTACGTCTTGACTGGGATGGTGGTTACAGAGGCATACAACATCTTATATGGATACGTTTTATTGCTTGTAAATGATATTGCAAAAATTTTCTTTCAAAAACAATCAACAAATAAAACACCAGTCAACCAAGAAGTAAATTAATCTAATCATCTTCTCGGTGTGTGTATTTAAGAAAAAGACATTTGACTACATTTTTCATATTTGTGCATGCCATGTCATAGACACAGCCTAATTCTAACTCACTGATGGCTGTGAAATGTACCCAACTTGAGCAGAGGATTTATCCCTTTCTGCGAAGAATCTCACCACTGGTTCTCAGAATGGACATTTACCCCCCCGTCTAAACGCTCACTGAAATAACAGCCTGATACACAAAGGGAAAGGATGAGTCCATCGTTGCCCAGATACCAAGAATGCATAACAAGAGTAGTCTAGAAATTGTAATGAATTTCCAGAGAACAGAAATAAGATGTGATTGTATTGATCCAGAGTATGGAAATCCTTAAACCAAAACACACAGGAAAAAGTTGAAGTGGGGATGAGGGACATGAATCCTAGAGGGGCTCTCTGGGCTAAAGCACCGAATCAGAAGATTTGGTGTGTGAGTAAGTTGATGGAGAAGGAATAATCAGGCTAATGAAGTAATTAGATGAATCTTTCTGCATCAGGTATCTATTGCTGTGTAAGTAGCAACCCCAAACTTAGTGATGTAAAACAACCACCACATAATTCTTCTCAGTGACTCTGCAGTCCAGGAATTTGGACAGATCATACCAGGAATGGCTTGTATTTGTTCCACTGTAAATACTGGAATAGCTGGAGATGACATGAATGGCTGGGGCTGGAATCATCTGGAAGATTCTTTACTCACATGTTTGGCACCTAGATTGGGGTGACTTGAAGACTGGGCTCATCCAGGACTATCATCTGAGCACCTTCATGTGTTCACTCTATGTGGCCTGGGCCTCCTTACATCATGGCAGCCTCAGATTACTTTCATGGCAGCTTAGGGCTCTGAGAGTCAATGTTCCAGAAAATAAAAAAGATCTCCCAAAGGCTTTTATGACCTAGCCTCAAGAGTGACACAACACCACTTCTATCATGCTCTGTTGGTCAAAAACCCACAAGTCCACCCTTACTCAAACGGAGGAGACATAGATCCCCAACTCTTGTGAAGAGGTGTGTCAAAGAATGTTTGGCCATATTTGAAAACCTCCATCCATCCAGCAAATGGATCAATTGTTCCTTGCTCATCACTATCAACAGACAGGTCCTGGCTTTCCCAAGACAGGACCAGAAAGATGCTCTTTAAGGCAAATGAAGATATGTCTAGGGAGGTTTGTGACTGAGAGAGAAAAAAAGGGGGTATCTTTGAACTTTCACAATGTTCAGAATTGCAGGGGTCTGACCAGGAGCCACGCACACTTAAGTATTACATTCCCTGTTTATTTTGGCTTTTGAGCCTGCAACACTGACCACACGCCCTACAGTGAAGCTTGCCAGTCTGCACATCCTATTTACCTTCACAGAGCCAGCAATCAGCCTTCCTGTTTGGAGGAATTTGGGCAAATAGGCCTATACACCTGCAAAGAACACTTGTGCCAGCTGCCACATCACTCATCCTGGCCACTAATCCATATGCATGAGGCTGCTTCCTCAGGCTCCCAGGCATCTAAGGATCCTTCCCAAAAGAAGGACCAAAATGGGTAAACAGAGCAGCTGTCTACCAAGTAACCGAAGATAATTCCAGTAATAGAAATCAACTTCTTAAAAGTTTTAATTAGTATCCTCAGAGAACTTCACAAGGATATTGAAGCCGTAAAACGAGACAAGCTGCTATAAAAAAAAAAGGAAGAAGAAGAAGATGGCAGAAGGAGAAGGAGTAAGCAGTTAAACGGAAATTGTTGGCTCATGCCTGTAATCCTAACACTTTGGGAGGCCGAGGCGGGTGGATCACCTGAGGTCAGGAGTTCGAGACCAGCCCGGCCAACATGGCTAAACCCTATCTCTACTAAAAATATGCAAAAATTAGCCGGACGTGGCGGCATATGCCTATCATCCCAACTTCTTGGGAGGCTGAAGCAGGTGAATTGCTTGACCCTAGGAGGTGAAGGTTGCAGTGAGCTGAGATCGCTCCACTGCACTCCAGCCTGGGTGACAGAGCGAGACTCGTTCTCAAAAATAAAAAATCTATACTTAAAAGTTTTCAGTGTGACTTCCAAAATGTAAAATATCATGAAATGGATGAAAATAGTGGAATTGATATGGTGGCGACCAAAATAGAGACTTGAGAGACACATGGAATTTTTTTTTAAAGATTATGTTTCAGATAATAGGTTCTGTTTTACCTTAACATAAGAACATAATCTTTTGAATAGGGAGTAGGCCAGCACATTGAATCCAGACAAAAGAAGCATGTTCCTAGCACACTATTTGGCTCCACAGTGAGCAATATTCACTTACTAGTAGTAATAATATAACTGCTATTTATTGTTTAATCCACATTTAAAGTCAATCCTTAGATAAAACATCGGTAACTGAAAGAAGATGACGACTGGAGTGTAAATGTTTCTAATGTTAACAATGTAAGAATCAAGTCATAGCTAAGAAAAGATTAAGAGTGGAAGATGGAGTGAGGAGGTGGCTGGAAGATAAGAATCTGAACATTTTTCTTCTACCTGATATAGAAGCAAGAGAACTTCTGAAAGCTGATGGTATGTGACACTTCAGAGATAGTAGCCATAATAATTATAACTATCAAAGAGATTAGGATATAAGAGAATATAAGGCATAATATAAATTAGCTAGGGGTGGGGACCTGCCCAGCCCGGGCGGCCGCAGGGGCTCCCTCTCCCTCCAAAAATAAAAATTAAAAAATAAAAATAAAACGATAATAAATTAGCTAAACCTTCATTTTTCTTTTTTTTAAATTTTATTTACATGTACAGAATGTGCATGTTTGTTACATAGATATACGTATGCTGTGGCGGTTTGCGGCACCTATTGACTCTTCCTCTACGTCCCCTCCCCCCGTCCCCCCACCCCCTGACAGGCCCTGGCGTGTGATGTTCCCCTCCCTGTGTCCACGTGTTCTCATTGTTCAACTCCCACTTATGACTGAGAGCATGCAGTGTTTGATTTTCTGTTCCTGAGTTAGTTTGCTAATAAATCTAAAAAGGCCTATTATGATTCTTTTATTTGGCATTATATAAATAAGAACTAAAAGACCAAAAATGAAAATAAATAAACGTGTATACTGCTGGGACATAGGATGAGATGGGGAACAGTTGTTTTTTATTATCAACCCTTAAGTATTATTTAATTTTGTAATATATGCAACTTAATTTTATTTAATATGAGGATAAAGTCCTTAAGATAACCACTTGAGGAGCTCGCTTTCAAATACCCAACAAAGGAGGAGTGGGGGGAGGGAGAGGAGCAGCAACGAGAATAGCTGTCACTTATCATGTGGACTGTACGCCAGGCAGTGTTCTAATCCTGTGACATGTGTCAGTGCATTTGATCCTCATAAAGGCCTTGAGGGGTGCTGTTATTATCCCGATTCTGAATATGAGGAACCTGAGACACAGCGCCGTAATTAATAGCTTTCTCAAGGCCAGACAAGTAGTAGCAGTAATGCAGGCACAAGTGTGTCATTTTGTTATCTTTCCTAACAAACATCAATAGAAAACAAGATACAGAAGTGGAAGCAAATAATTAGGGGTTAGTTTAGTGATGCCTGAAATAAGAAAAAGCAGAAATTTTAAGAATGCTGACCCCCCTGGGGAGGAAGGCTGGGCTGAGGCAAGGAAGGGGCCAGAGATGTTTTACTTTTATTCTATACTCAGTTGTCCTACTTGATTTTTTACAATCATAATTGTCAAAATCATTTTTTAAATAAAAATATTTTTTGTCGCACCTGTAATCCTAGCACTTTACATGCCTTTATTCTTGGGAGGCCAAGAATAAAGGATCACTTGAGGTCAGGAGTGCCAGACCAGCCTGGCCAACATGATGAAAACCCATCTCTACTAAAAATACAAAAATTAACCGGGTGTGGTGGTGGGTGCCTCTAATCCCAGTTACTTGGGAGGCTGAGGCAGGAGAATCACTTGAACCCGGGAGGCGGAGGTTGCAGTGAGCTGAGATCACATCACTGCACTCCAGCCTGGGTGACACAGCAAGAATCCATTTCAAAAAATAGATTTTTTTTATGTTTATGTCATACAAAACATACAAATATCACTGAACTTTTAATTTAAAATCATATAGAAATAGGAAGAAATTGATGAAAGCTCAGTTTATGACCCTTTCTTTTGTCTCCTAAGATTGGAGATATAATTTGTATGTGTGCATGATTTTCGCAACCAAATGCACCCTTAGGAAATTTGACTTAAATATTTTACTATTTTAAGTGTGTGTTTCATTTGAAGGAAAACATATTTAATTTTCTTGCTAGTACTTCTATTCAGTTTTTAAAGTCCAATGATTAGATTTTACCAGTCTTGTGCATAAGGTACAAAGTGAGGCTATCTGACCTTTAAGGCCAGGCCATAGAAGACTATATACAGCTTCTGCCTATTCTCTTGGGACACTTGCATTTGGAACCTGAGTTCCCATTTAAGTTGTCTGACTACCCTGAGGCTGCCCTACTGTGAGGAAGCCCTGAACGCAAACTTGGCCCATATACCCTTCTGAGATCCCAGCCTCTAGTCAGTGTCAGCCACTCATCATTCTGGCAAACAAACCTTCAGAATATTTCAGTCCCAAGCCTCTGAGTCTTCCCAGCTATAGGATTAAACCCAGCAATCCCACACATACTGTTTTATGCTGATGGGACTCTCGAAGTAAATTTTTATGATAAATATAAAAGGGATATTGAAATAGATCTGCTTTATAAGCTGAGTGATGGATAGCAGCGCTGCTGGTGTGTGGACTTGGAGATAATCCTGAAGCACATACTAATGCATTGTGACTTCTCGAAATCTCATACACTTAGATGGGGCTTTCTTCACTGTTGTGTGGGACTGTTTCTCGTTTTTCTTATTGTCTCCCATCTATTAGCCTCACAGGGTGTAGCAGGAGGGAGCAGTAGTCTCGATCCCTGCAGCATGTTAGAATTACGTGGGGGTATTTTAAAAATCCCAATGGCTAGACCTCAGCACAGGTCAGCTAACTCAGAATCTTTGCGGGTGGGACCCAGGCATGAGTATTTCATAAAACTTCTTGGTGATTTCGATATACAGCCAAACTTGAAAACCAGAGTCTCCCTGAAAGAGTTTGATTCAGAAGGTTTGGGGTAGGTGGGCCTGGGAATCTGTACTTATCAGACAGACCTGGGTCATTCTTACAATGATGTAAGTTAGGGTCTTACCTCAGCAAGGGACTAACCATGTGTGCTCTGCAGTAATCCAGACCTGGCTCAAAATGTAGCCCTATCACTTTTTTTTTTTTGAGACGGAGTTTCGCGTTTGTTACCCAGGCTGGAGTACAATGGCTCGATCTCGGCTCACCGCAACCTCCGCCTCCTGGGTTCGGGCAATTCTCCTGCCTCAGCCTCCCGAGTAGCTGGGATTACAGGCACACACCACCATGCCCAGCTAATTTTTTTGTGTTTTTAGTAGAGACGGGGTTTCACCACGTTGACCAGGATGGTTTTGATATCTTGATCTCGTGATCCACCCGCCTCGGCCTCCACAAGTGCTGGGATTACAGGCGTGAGCCACCGTGCCCCGCCCTAGCCCTATCACTTTTAAACTATGAACCTCACTAAGCCTCAGTTTTCTCATCTGTGAAATGGGAATATTAAAAGATTGCAAGAATAAAAAGGCATGGTAAGTGCTGAGCACGGTGTTTGACACGTAAGAACAAGTTGTTCAATATCGGCTCTTACAGGGAAAGGCTCCAGCGCAGGCCACAACCTCCTGGAAAACAAAAGGTTCCGGACAGCCCCAAATCGTTCAGAGAGGTCTTTTCTTCCCTCGGAATGAGAATAAGTTGCTATAGCCAAAGCCACTGTTGGCAAATGTTCTCTGTTCCTTATGTACATATGCATGGTAATCCTTTCATTCCGAAATCTCAGGATCTTCTCGTATATTTTTGCATGGATTCTTACACATTGCTGAGCGTCTGGTGTGGGTAAATATTGTCATTCCAGGTGGAAAACTGAAATGAGGAAGTGCATAGACAGCACTCCTGATCACACAGTACGTGAAGAGTGAAGTTGAAGAGAAGCTCAGGCTTCCAGGCCCCATACGCACCCTAAAACTTGGAGGAAAATTAGGGAAGGAGGCGAGGCTGCAGATGGAACCCATTTTCCCTGGGCTTAGCCTTCTCTGCACAACATAAGCACATATTTTTATCACTGTACTTCCCAGGCTGCAAACTGATTACATTTCTGATCCCATGAACAGCTAAGGTACTAAGTACACTCTGTGTAGATGGTCGTCATTTGCAAGTTGGAAATCCACATGAATACTTTGATAACATAACCTTCCACTTCGTTTTTGGCTAAAAAATAGTCGGTTCCTTAAGAAAGGGCTCTTTTTCGGTTGGTTGACTTATTGGCCGCCTCTGTCACCCAGTTCCCTCCGCTCTCTGCTTTATTATCTAACGCAGATCACATCTACATGTGTTATTGATATGGTACTTTGTTTTAATTCTCAATTTCTTTCATGCAGGGGGGAAATATCTTCCAAACACACATTAAAGAAATGTCCTTGTGTTCAGTTTGCCCTGGCTGCAGAATTGATTCATGAATGTCACCTGCTTTCCCTACCCTGAGTCACAGAAATTACTTAAAATAGATCATCTGAAGATCAACTGGGGCCAGATGAGCCACACAGTGACAGCAATCGGTATCCTTTAGTATAAAAATATCACTGTTCACCCCTAAGAGAAGAAGGTGGCTGGCATCTGCACCTGAGGGGGACAGGTGCTTCCTTTCCAACCTACAGCTCACACCAAATACGCAGAAGGGTTTTCTTTGGGGGCTTGGGGGGAGTCACCCATATTTTTTGAACACATGCTCCATTTTAAGCCAGATTAGTTCCTGGTATTGTGAAAGTCCCCTTCATTGCCAAACACCAGGTAGAAATCTTAATTTTAAAAGCACAATCAACTTTTCTTCTTCATTGTTAATTGATGAAACCAGAACACTGGATCCTTCCACATATGAACCAGAAACTTCTAAATCCATGTCTAATCCTGTGAACTGAAAAATAGCTGGCTCTCCTGCTTTTCTATCCTCTTTGTTTTTAGCATTTTAATTTTTAGAGAGACAAGAGAGAAATGGAGCATCTGTCCCCTGTGATTCTATTACTGGCTCTGCTAACACCATGAAAAATATCAGCTTCTGCATTCTGATAATACTATAGACACCAAATGCTGGTGTCATAATGTATGTAATTTCAGGCAGAGGCTTACTTTCAAAAGCTTAAACTCAAATGCACACTCTTAACTATCTGATTTCTGAACTCACCTGGTGTGCACTCAGCACTTCAGATGTAATGTTGAGCAAACTCCACACTATTTTGAAGACCAAGTCCTATGATGATGTGTGCAGATCAGGACACCAAAAGGATTCCTCAAGGCGGAGAGTGCCCTTAGGTTCTGTAATTCATAAAATGAGGAAATATTTGCTCCCAACATATATCTAGCTACTAATCTGACAGGCATACATTTGAAAATAAATTCAGCACCGCTCTGGTTTAGAGTTCTTTGTACTGTCTTTTGAGTGGAAGGAACAGGAGAGCATATGGGGAGCAGGAATTTCCTAACATGGTTCTATCCATTGTACAAACAGATGATTTCCCCCAGCATCTTACACAGGGTTGGTGCTCAAAATAGGTGTTATGAAGCCCCACACAAGTAGTGTTTCTAACTTGCAGCTTCAGCCCACTCACAGAGTCTCAAGGCGCCCCAAAGGTCCCAGATGGCTCTCTGTGCCCGCTGCAGCATGTCCAGATCCCACTTCTCAGGGAGAGGGCCATGAACCTCCTCCCCAGCCTCATACTCTTTGCATTTCCAGTTTCATGGGTGTGACTCCAAATTCTCTGTCTCTAAACCAGCAGGACTCACAGTACAATAAGCACACGAGTCACCCGGGCATCTCGGTAGCATGCACGTTCCGATGCAGCAGGTCTGGAGGGAGGCCTGAGAGTTGCTTTTCTAAGCAGCTCCTGGGCGATGCCGATACCACTGTCCCCATGTCCCTTGTGATAAACAGCAGGAGGCACACAGTTAGCTGTGCGGAGAGCGTCTGTTCAGTCCTCACAGAAATGATTCCGGTTCTGCACTCATCAGGCTGAGATAACAGAATGAATATTGTGAGCCACTTTAATTCTTCCTGCAAAACTGTAAATACAGCCAAGTTTCTCTCTATGGTGGTGGATGAAGCAAACAGCACTCTTAATCAAAATCTACCGATAACCCCAAACAGTGCTTTTGCCATTAGTTTAACCTCCTGCACCTGAGTTCTTATCAGCATAGCCAGAATAAAGCTAAGAGCCTATTTCCTCCTGTCCCCTTCTCCAGAGGGCAATTAGATGGACCAAATGCCAGGAACTAAAAAGGAATAGAACCCTTAGGACTTCCATCTCTGAAAGCTAGGAGTTTGGTGAGCATGAATGAGAAAAAAATTACATCTTTATTTTCACTAAGCACTTTTTTTCTTTGAGACAAAATCTTGCTCTGTCGCCCAGGCTGGAGTGCAGTGGCGAGATCTTGGCTCATTGCAGCCTCTGCCCTCTGGGTTCAAGCAATTCACCTGCCTCAGCCTCCTGAGTAGCTGGGACTACAGGTGTGTGCCACTACACTCAGCTAATTTTTTGTATTTTAGTAGAGACCAGGTTTCACCGTGTAAGCCAGGATGGTCTCGATCTCCTCACCTTGTGATCCACCCACCTCAGCCTCCCAAAGTGCTGGGATTGCAGGCGTGAGCCACCACGCCCGGCCCACTAAGCATTTTTAATCTAGCATTTGGTCTCCATTATACATGAGGAACCGCCGTAGCCGCATCAGCTGTATCTGCAGTATTGTTGCCGGTAGAAATGTGAGCAATTGTGTGCTGGGTTAGTCCCTGCGGTTATCTCAGAGCTCTTCTCATTCATCACTACCTTGGAATTAATAACAGTTCTTATAATAAAGAAATTTACTGGTTCTTGTTAATAAGGAAACACATATATTAATGACTCTATTTTTCAATGTTTTCATAACTAGATTTCAGTCAATCAGTTTCCTAATAATTCTGTTATTTATTTTATGCCTTTTAACACACTGTTCTGCAAAGAGGTCCGCAGAGTGTCAAGGGGTGCATTGCACAGAAAATGTTTAAGAACCGCGGAGCACCATATCAAACGGTGAAGAGATGGCAACTGATTGTGTTCAGCATTGTTGATGCTAATTAATACAATCTTTTAGATCAGGGATCGCAAATGCATATTCCTCCAAGGAATATAGGCATATAGAATGAATTAGTAGAGTGGTCAGGTCTAAGAACAATACTAGCACAAAGAGAGAAGTATATGGTATCTGCCTCTTGGCCTTAGGAGTTGGGGACACTGAAGAGGTGGGCAACCTGTGCAAGCAGATGAACTCACATCCCATCTAAAGAGGGCACCCCTCGGCAGCTCCACAGTGACACACGTAACGTGGTCTTGAGATTTTTCCAAGAGAAACCAAGTGTTGTGTACACCCCCCTAAAAAAGTTGCAATGTATACTTTAGCAATTATTTCAACTAATGAGACAAAAATAAAACAATTCTAATCAGGCCAAACAATGAAAATAAAATGGGGGTTAAGACTGGGCTCAGTGGCTCATACCTGTAATGCCAGCCCTGTGAAAGGCCAAAATGGATGGATTCTTGAGCCCAGGGGTTCCAGACCAACCTGGGCAACATGGCAAAACTCCATCTCTACTAAAAATACAAAAAATCAGCCAGGTGTGATGGCATGTGACTGTAGTCCCAGCTACCTGGGAGGCTGAGGAGAAAGGATCACCTGAGCTTGGGAAGTCAAGGCTGCAGTGAGCCGAGATTGCACCACTGCATTCCAGCCTGGGCAAAGAGAGTAAGACTGTCTCAAAAAACAAAAACAGTGGTTAGCATCCAGCGTAAGATGAATACACAACATAGAACGGGTTCAAGTTTTCCTTCGCCCTAAGAATATTCAGTCCAAATTCACTAAACTTCCAGTCTCTTGCTTATCCAAAGAAAGTCAAGATAGTTCTTTTAATGAACACCCAAAATCTAGCAAGTATGGTTACCAAATTTAGCGAACAAAAATACCGTATATGCAGTTAAATTTTAATTTCAGATAAGCAACTATACTATTTTTAGTGTACTATATCTTCCATGTGATATTTGAGATGTGCTTATCTCAAATATCCAAGACTTTTTTACTTTTATTAAAAAATTACTTGGTGTTTTCCTGAAATTCTGATTTTACCGGGATTTGGGTATTTTATCTGGCAACTTGCCTAATAAGCCAACCCCAAATTGTGATGGAATGGTTACTATTAAAATTAATATATGGCCAGGTGCAGTGGCTTACACCTATAATCCCAGCACTTTGGGAGGCCAAGGCGGTTGGATCACGAGGTCAAGAGATCGAGACCATCCTGGTCAACAAGGTGAAACACCGTCTCTACTAAAAATACAAAAATTAGCTGGGCATGGTGGTGCGCACCTGTAGTTCCAGCTGCTTGGGAGGCTGAGGCAGGAGAATTGCTTGAACTCAGAAGGCGGAGGTTGCGGTGAGCCGAGATCATGCCATTGAACTCCAGTCTGGGGAACAACAGTGAAACTCCATCTAAAAAAAATAAATAAATAAAATTAATATGTAATATTAACAATGATAACAGTTAACATTGTAATTGCATTTATGTTTTGTTTGAATAGCGTTTTGATTGAGGTACCACATATACTTAGAAAAATGCACCTGTCCTAATACAGCTACATGGCATTACACAAAGTGGGTACAACAGGTAACCTGCACCCTGGTCAAGAGAGAGAACAGTTATGGCCTCTGAGAGCCCCTCGTGGCCGCTTTCAGACTCTACCCTTACCTACAGGGGAACACTGCTCCTGACTTAAAATGACATGAATTAGTGTGGCCTGCTCTTGAATCTTATACAAATGCAACTGGGTTGTACTTTTTAAATTATACAAATGCAACTGGGTTGTACTTTTAAAACTCTGTGTGTGTGTGTGTGTGTGTGTGTGTGTGTGTGTGTGTGTGTGCTTTCTCTGAATATTGGATTACTGTGTAGATCCATGGTTTTGGTTCAAGTAGACAGTGCTGGTGTCCCACCCGTGGCCCCTCACCCTTACCCTTTTGGTTCCCACTGGCCTGACTTCCAACAGCCAAAACCTGAATTTCTTTGTCTGGGGGCTCCTCCTGGTCACAAAAGCCCATATTTTCTTCTCTTGGGGTAGGAAGTGCCGGGGAATTTACACTCCTAGGGGAAGCTCTCAACCAATGACCAATGGGAGTGGGTGGATCAATACCTCAGCTCCCTCTCCTCTCAGAGGCATATTCCATCCACACGGTCTCCCAGAGATCCCCATTAGGATGGAACCCTAGTTGCCCATGGCCATGAGTTGGTTAATATCTTCTTTCCACCACCTGCCTCACTTCTCCACTCTCCTAACAATTCTCCTAGAATCGCCTGTCCAGATAAATCTGGGTCTGTCTCTGGGTAAGTCCAAGCTAATATATTTGGTTAAATTAAATTACCCTAAATGCCCTACATTTATTCAACAAATTTGTGTCCAGTACCTAGTACTGCCAAACGCTGTGCTGGGTGCTGGCACATCGATGCCTGGCAGTGAATGCAGATGCCCTTACACCTGGTACCCAGAGTGAGCAAAGGGAGCCAGGGGCACCACAGGCAACAGCCCGCAGACTTGCTGGCCTCAAGTTCAGCATTTTCTTCCTTACAGCAGAGCTGACTCCCTGTGAATTCTGATGTGTGTGGGAACACTCTGAACTACCAAATGTTGAAGGTCTAGCAGGCAATAACTTACACTTAACATGAAAACAACTGCACATAATTTTGTGGATGATTGAGAAGGCATGTCTGAGTCCTGAGGCATCTCCAGGTCATTATGAGCATCCGTGGTTATGTTCAGCAAGATCAATGAAGAGCACTCAAGAGATTATTCTATGTCTGCACTGCCCTGATGTGGCCTTGTTTCGTCTAAATCTATCTCAGCTAGAAGCTTGTTTATTTGTCATTTGTTTTTCTCACACAAAACTGGAACTCAAAATGAGTTTTCCTTTAAAAAATCAAATTAAAAATGTGTATTTAATTTATGTTCCTGGTTGGGAAAAATTAATAAGCAGCAGTTCACTGTATCTCGCAAAAGCATGTATTTGTCTTTTTTCACGGCCCAGTTATTACTGTCCATTTTCAGCAGTGAACTTCTAGAAAGCACGAGCCATTCATATTTCAGTGATTTGTCCCAGCATAGAAGTTTTTTGGTTTTTTTTTTGAGACGGAGTTTCGCTCTTGTTACCCAGACTGGAGTGCAATGGCCCGATCTCGGCTCACCGCAACCTCCGCCTCCTAGGTTCACGCAATTCTCCCGCCTCAGCTTCCCAAGTAGCTGGGATTACAGGCACGCGCCAGCGTGCCCAGCTAATTTTTTGTATCTTTAGTAGAGACGGGGTTTCACTATTTTGACCAGAATGGTCTCGATCTAATCCCAGCACTTTGGGAGGCCGAGGCGGGTGGATCACGAGGTCATGAGGCACAGACATTTTTTAAAAGCCCTAACAAAAACCTACCTTTTCTAACCAAAGGGTCAGCAAATGTCCAGCCTAAAAAGACAGAAACTCTCAGAAAACAACCACTCTACTCCAGTCGAAAACACCAAGAAAAAAACCATCAAAGCCCAAGAGGAGAATATAGATTTCCACTCTCATATTGCCATAATTCCCCCCATCCTCTGTCATAGTATTGCTAGAGAAGAATGAGTAGGGAGTTGGGACTTTCATTCCTGCTGGGTGTCAATTAATTGCCCTCTGCACCCAGCAGCTTCTGTAAAGATAACATGGGAACCCAGTCTGCCACCTGTATCCTACCCTAGCCTATCAACAATTACATTAAGCATAAATAGTGTAAGTATACCAATACAAAGAGATCATCAGAGAGCATTAGAACAAACAGACTCAACTATGTATCATCTACAAGAAACACAATTGAAAAATATGATTAATATTGGCAGGTAGAAAATAAGATGGAAAAATATTGTGTAAACATTAATCCAAAGAAAGTGAATGACTACATAAATATCAGATAAATAGACTTCAGAGCAAAGAAAATTACCAGAGACAGAGAGAACCATTATGCAATGATAAGATGGTTAATCCACCAAGAAGATGTAGCAAACCTAAAAATTAAAATGTATGCACAAAACGATAGAGCTGCAAAATATTTAAAGCAAAAAGTGATAGAATTGAAAGAAGAAACAGACACTTCCTCAATGACAGTGGAAGAATTAAACATCCTTCTCTCAACAAGTGATGGGAAAGCTGGACAGAAAAACCACTAAGGATAGAGAACTTAACAATATCATCAACCAACAGAATGTAATGGACATTTATAGAACACTCCCACCAACACCAACCTCAGGAGAAGGCGTATTGTTTTCAGGTGCCCATATAACATAAACAACAAGATAGACCACATCCTGGACTGTAAGACAAACCTTAACAAATTTAAAAGAATGGAAATTATACAGAGTGTGTTCACTGACTATAGGGGATTCAAGTTAGAAATCAATAACAGAAAGATAATGGGAATGTCTGCGAACACCTGAAAACTAACCAACACATTTCTAAATAATTTTTGTTTAAACAGGAGGTCTCAAGAGAAATTTTTTAAATATAATGAACTGAGAGAAAATGAAATAAGATATATCAAATTTGTGGAACCCAGCTAAAGCAGTTATGAGATGGAAAATTATAGCACTACCTGTTTACGTTAGAAAAAATGAAAAGTCTTAAATGCATAATCCGAACTTTCACTTCAAGAAACTTGGAAAAGGAGAGCTAAATAAATTCATATTTAAAAATACCTTGTATCAGAGATAGATGTATGCATAAAGGGGAGTTTATTACGGAGTATTGGCTCACAGAATCCCAAATGGAGGTCCCATGATAGGCCATCTTCAAGCTAGGAGCAAGGAAGCCAGTGAGAATCCCAAAGGTGAAGAACTGGAGTCTGATGTTGGAGGGCAGGAAGCATCCAGCATGGGAGCAACATGTAGTTGAGAAGACTCAACCAGTCTTGTCTTTCCACATCCTTCTGCCTGCTTTTATTCTGGCCGTGCTGGCAGCTGATTAAATTGTATCCGCCCAGATTGAGAGTGGGTCTGCCTTTCCCAGCCTGCTGACTCAAATGTTAATCTCCTTTGGCAACACCCTCACAAACATACCCAGGGAAAATATTTTGCATCCTTCAATCCAATCAAGTTGACACTCAATATTAACAAGTCCACCCTTGTCAACCTGACCCCATATACATCTCCTAAAATCATACATAATCTTCACATAAAGATAGTGATAAGGTCACAATTATGCCTAACATAATACAGGTTTCCTTTGTACAAGCAGAAATGCACCAATCCCTAGCCCAAATGCTATTACATAAAGTTAACAACACTTAAATGCTGATATGAAGTCAATAGATCTTATGTCACATGATAAAGGAAAAATAAAGGAAATAAAATGAAGGTATTTTCTTAGAGAAGTGTATACATGCACAAACTTGTTCTTTTTTTTTTTTTTTTTTTTTTTTAGACAGAGTCTCATTCCATCACCAGGCGCCAGGCTGGAGTGCAATGGTATGACCTTGGCTCACTGCAACCTCCGCCTCCTGGGTTCAAGCAAGTCTCCTGCCTCAGCCTCCCGAGTAGCTGGGACTACAGGCGTGTGCCACCATGCCCAGTTAATTTTTTTGTATTTTTAGTAGAGACGGGGTTTCATCATGTTGGCCAGGATGGTCTCGATCTCTTGACCTCGTGATCCTCCCACTTCAGCCTCCCAAAGTGCTGGGATTACAGATGTGAGCCACCGCGCCTGGCCTGTTCCTAACAAAATAAGGAGGAATCGCTCGTGACAGTACAGTCCTGGTTTCTGCAGCTGGGTACATGGTCATAGCTGGTGTTGGTGATTAACAGACTAAAACATTCCTCTAAAGAAATCTCCACTGGGTACACCAAATATTCAAAGAGGAATGAACATCTTTTTTGCACAATCTCTTTCAGAAAATAGAGGAAGGGGGAAAACTTCCCAATTCATTTTATGATTTTATAAAGTCAGCATTACCTTGGTCTTCAAACCAGATAAAGACAGTACATACACTGAAAAAGAAAGAAGAAGAGAAGAAAAGTATGATGGGAGAGTTTGAGAGTTCCAAGACTTGGCACCAAAAATGCAATTCATAAAAGGAAAAATTAATTTTAAGTTAGACTTTATCAAAGTTAAAACTTTTGCTCTTCAAGACACCTTTTTAAGAGAATAATAGACTACAGACTGGGAGCAAATATTTGCACATTATGTGTCTAAGGATGACTCTGGTTTTTCTCTCAATTGTTGAGAGAGGGATGTTGAATTCTTCAGCTACCATTGAGAAAACATCTGCTTCTTCTTTAAATTCTGTCAGTTTTTGCTTTAAATATTTTGTAGCTCTATCATTTTGTGCATACATTGCAGTTTTATTATGTGTGGTTTTCTTTGTATTTACTGCTTGGGGTTTGTTGTGTCTCTTGAAAAATGTGACGTGATGTCTTTTGTCTGAGAAAATTCTTATGCTGTGTTTTGCTAGTTTCCAGTAATTAAATGCCTGCTTTTATGGATGAATAAAGGCTGTGGGTCTTTTCTAAGGGAATTGGCTGAGACATGTTTACTTTCCATGTTCTGCATGTATCTTTTCATTTACACAGTAGTAAGTATGAAAACAAAACTGTGTATGTACTGTATTTCCTCTGTATTTCACACTAAATGATCACTACCTGGTTCTCATGCTCAGGATTCACTGATTATCATTTAATATTTGCTGGACCAATTTTGCTCTAAGTTTTACTTCCTAATTAAACATTTGTCAGGGTGAAGACAGTGAGACATTCTCCTCCGAACTTTAAAATCTAAGGACATTGGATAGTGGGTATTATGGCAGTCTGCTGCTCTTCTATAAATGTGAATCTCTTACTTTTTATTTCCTGGGCATAGTTTTCCAAGCACTTCCACGTGCTCTGTCTCACGTGCCCTTATAATATCCCTTTGAATTTGTCGAGCTTGGCTCCATTTTGCAGGTGTTGTGTCTGAGGCAAAGAAACCAAATGATGGAATAAGGACCCAGAGGGGTAAATCTCATTTCACCCCATTCTGGAACTTTCCCTAGGATACTTCTGCTTCTGTCTTGGAGTGCCTATTGTATATCCTCCAAGTTATCTAAATGGTTCTATGCTATTCTAGTTCCAAGATATAGTCTGTCATGGACACAAGAAGCGACACAAAGAAGCAAGAGACAAGGCTTAGCTCCTTTATCCTCCTCCTGTGCTGTTCTGTCAACTGCATACAAGAGAGAAGAGGACATTCTTATCTGATTGGCAAAAGGAAGGAGTTGCATCTCCTTCCCAGGGAGGATGCTGCCTTGTAATGTCACAACAGACGTTCCAGCGCGGTGCCTTTTATAAATCTGTTTGGTTGACTTCTCTTGCAGCGGACTCAGAAATTGGGATGAATTGTCTGTGAATCTTCTAAGGAGCCTGGAGGTGGTAAAGAGCATGCCAAGTGGCGTTTCCATAAGCCTTGACCATCAGGAGACAGCTTACCTTGTTGAATCTTGATCGTGTCTTCTGACCACTTTGGGTAGGAGAAGAACAAGGTAAGAGTGGGAGCAAAATGGTGGGCTCTGAGGCACATGCTTGGAGGGCAAATACCTGGAGGCTGTGAATAGAACATTAGAGTCCCTGCCAAGATAAAGCAGACTTACATGGCACGGCCATTCCTTCAAGAATATTGATGGAGTTTTCAAGGCAGAACCGTGGGGGTGCAGGGAATACAACCATAAATCAGATAAAAACATCCCTTGCTCGCAGGGTGCCTACAGCCTTGTTGGCGGGGTGGGGCGGGGTACAATTAATAAACACAGTTGCAAAACTGCACACCAAGTTTCTCAATAGAAGTATAGGTTGCAAATGGTGCACATCAAAGGTCATCCTAATCCGATGTGAGGGGTCATAGAAGGAATTCTGGACTAGTGCTGTCTAAGCTGAGCCCCAAAGGAGACTTGGACACTAGTTAGGGGAGTAGATGTGGGGGTGGAGCAGAGGGAAAAGCAGGTGCAAGAAAAGCATGATGTTTCAAAAGAACTAAAGTTACTGCAGTGTGATGTGATTTCAGCCACGACTTTAGCATACAGGATGGGGAAAAAACTTCTCTAGGCAAAACCTAGTATTATTTTGGTAAACTGTGCTCAAGTGCATTACCTGAAATTCATAGCATCTGCGTGAATGGACCTGCTGCCTTCTCTTTACTAGTGTGCTCAGGTAGGAACCGCGACAGCACATAGAGGCAAGAAAGTACAGGTCAACGCAGACTTCTGCATTTAATGCATTGAGTGGCAAAGTGTGACTCAGCCCCCCTCACTGAGGCAGACAGCGCCCTCAGGTGGAAATGAGGATGAGTGGTCCTTTTGGGCCTCACTAGCCCCAACTTGTATATGCAGTAAATACGCATTTTTTTTTTTTTTTTTTGCCATTTCCCTGTGAAACTGCAGTCAACTGATGGTCCGCAAAGTCTGCTGAAATTCTGAAACCAAATAATGTAAGGAGTGTTCTCATTTCTATGAAGAACTGACTTGTTTTATTATCTAAATTTGAATCCAAGTAAGTTTCCAGGTTGAGAAAAATTATAAAAGACAACAGAAAAGAGGATGAGAAATAATAAAAAAGGAAAATGTTTTGTCATTTCTCTTTCAATTCCACCACCAGAACATTAGTTTAGTTTTGGCTAGTGGCAGGGAATTAGTAGGTGGATCTGCTGATTTAAACAATGTTAACAGCGGAAAGTTGATTTCTTCTCAACTTCTCTACCTATGCATGGGGCAGTAGCTCGGGAACATGACTTTGATATGCTACCAAGTGTGCATTCGGCCTGGGCGCTCATGTGCTTGGGATCAAGACAGAATAAGGAGGTGTGTGTTAGAGAGAAAATGCCTGTGTCTTACGTTGTAATGTTCCAGGACCTGGGCTGCTCCTGTATTTGCCCAGTTTCATCTCCTATGCTAGGAGAAAAATTGGTGTCTTTTGTCAAAATGCGTTGTGATTTTGAGGCGATTCAATTTCTTTTAGCTATTTTATAAATATTTCAAGATTTAAGAATGTGCTCAGTGGAATTAAAATGCTTTCAGTGACACAAGATGTGAAATAGGTAGCTACTCTTTGTCTCTAAATAAGAAGGCAAGTTTGGGGAAATGACCTGTGTTACTCCTCACAGTCCCCTAGGTGGTGCTGCTGTGACATCTATTGGCTAGACAGTTTTTTTAGCACTTAACAATCAAACGAAATATTTAACTTATTAAATGTCTTATGGTTAATTGCTAATATAATACTATTGATAATTTATACCATCACATCTACATTAGATTCTCCTAATAATGAGCCTATATTTATAAATTACACAACACAATAATTTTAAGAGTTGGAATAAATGTAGTTCTCTGGTTATTATTTTATAAAGTCAAAAATTTTTGTATGTGGCTGAATTCTTCCACACGCATTAAAAGTAACTATATAATTAGCTCTCCCTTACCTCTGCTTGCATTGGGTAAAATGGTACTTCGAACGCAGTAGGGGCCAAATTAATGTTTATCAAAGGACTTAATTATTTTCTGAGTTTCCCTTTCTACTATTCATTGAAGATGAAATAATTACTGGATTAAGTTTTTAAAAAGCAGACATTGCTGCTTATCTTGACTAGTAAAAAGAAAGAGAGGCCATTTTTTTCTTTATTTCTGAACGTGGCCTGAAGAATACATATAAAATCACTTTATTTTCAAAGCAAATTGGTTTTTGAGGTTGGTTCCATTGAAATGCAAGAATGGTATGAAAAAGTGTGTTTGATAATTGCTCAAATCTTAATCAAGATTTTATTAAAATCAATATTTGATATGCTGCTCAATTTAATTAAATTAAACCGCAGAGAAATGGGGAATAAATGAGCTTGAAAAATCATAAATGAGCTTGGAAATCAATCACAGGATAAAGTATGTTTCTTTTTGTTATTTAACACAGGAAAATGTTGGGTTAGGCAATTGCTGACCGTGAGAGAAACAAACAAAATCGCCTCTGTGGTTCATGCAATATGAGCCCACTTTTCGTGCCAGGTGCTGTACTAAACACAGTCTACACGAGTCTTGATTAATTTTGAAGCAAAATCCTGTGAGGTCGGTCCCTCCATTTACAATTCAGGACCAAGTGTGAGCCAGGATGGCCGTTCCAAGTCATTCCATTGACAAATGGCAGACTTAGTTGTAAATATAATGACCCAGCCTTTCCTACTACCTCAAATTGTTCACAAACAGGAGGAAAAAGCACAGTTTATGATTAAGTTCAGAGAAGGGCATTGGTGGTAATTTTCTTCCCCTAAAAAAGTGTAGCTCTGTGGGTAAGTAGTTAGAGGGGACGGGGACCGAAATTAAAAAGCAGGGGAGTCGACTTCGAAGCTCCAAGTCCCAAAGACTGCAAAAAAACAGGATGGGGGGAGGTGTTATTTTTCTGGATAGACATAGAATATAGTTATTTGCCATGTAATTTATGCTTATTGGGAGGGCAGAGGTTTATGGCTTCAGTAACAAAGTGTTTTAATTGGGATTAGCTAATGAAAAAGTGGTGGAACTGGCAAGGGAGAAGGTAGGAAAATGTGATTTGAGTTGAGGTGTTTCTTCTCATGGGATGCTAACAGAAGGGTTAGTGTTATGCACCGGGGCAAGAATCACACTTTTAATTAGGCCTTCAGGTTTGTGCCTGCATTCTTGGTTCTAAGGAGTCTTAGTCACCCAAAGAATCAACTCTAGGAGACTAGCAAAATTCTTGTTAAATACCACTGGCAGTGAGAATGAAATGGCAGCTTCCTTAAAAAAAAAAAAAAAAACTCCCTCATTTGTATTCATTGCTTGTGTGGTGGGATGGAAATTAAAAATCAACAACAATCACAGCCACACAAGTGTGCAGCTTCCCTACTCCAGGCTGAGAAGAATTTGGTTTTCAAGCCATACTGCTTTTTAAACTTTGGTCATTCATGTTTCACATTTACAATTTTTACTATGTCCCTGTACCTCTTTTATTACTTAACATTTTCATTAAAAATGGCTCATTAAAAAAATTAAAATTAAGTACATTTTTTTAGAAAAAAATACGTAAGGGGGAAACTAGAGTCACTCGCCCTGAGAAGGGTATTTGTGAAAAGAAAGAATGAAATCAAAACAGTGTTGTTGAATTTTAACTTCAGGAAAGTGTCCAGAGGTCTTAAAGACATACTTTCACCACACTGGGACTTCTTCTGTGATCATAACTGAGTGATAAAAAAAGACTTGAAAGGGAATAGTTATCTCATTATGTGAATCAGTTTTTATCCAAAAAAGTATCTATATACCACCTAAGATTATGTTTTTTAATCAAAGCTTCATCCTCCAAGCATGTCTGCTAGTCATTGGAATCTCTCACCCTTACCTTTTGAACTCTCCAACTTCCCCCCAATGATATTTAAACCTTGCTTTCTTTCCATCTAATTCCATTTACCTTATGTCAAAACATTTAGAGAATCCTGTTAAGATTGGAGTTGGGGGCAGATTACAAAATGAGTTTCTGTTGTTGGTTAACAGAACTTTTCTTCATATATGCTGTTTGAGATCATGTTTTCTCTAATAAGACATAATACATTTCCAACTGTGATAAAATTATGTTTCTTTTCTTTCCTTTTTTTTTTTTTTTTTTTAATTGAGACAGAGTCTTAATCTGTTGCTCAGGCTGGAGTGCAGTGGCACGATCTTGGTTCACTGCGCCCTCTGCCTCCTGGGTTCAAGCAATTCTTCTACCTCAGCCTCCTGAATAGCTGGGATTACAGGTGTGTGCCACCATGAACAGCTAATTTTTGTATTTTTAGTAGAGATGGGGTTTCACCTTGTTGGTCAGGCTGGTCTTGAACTCCTGATCTCGTGATCCTCCCACCTCTGTCTCCCAAAGTGCTGGGATTACAGGTGGGAACCACTGTGCCCCTGCCACCCTTACCCTTCTTAAGGCAACAACTGCTGGCTGTCATCCTGTTTTATATATTCTTCCAGAGATAGTTTGTGTATGTGCAAGTCTACTAGAATCTATACTACTCTCCTTACATTTCTTTGTTTTATTTTATTTGGGCTCAGATGTACATGTGCATGTCCTGCATCTGCAGGATTGTTGCATAGGTACATACATGCCATGGTGGTTTGCTGTCTCCATCCCCCACCCTGCCCCTGTTGCCTACATCAGGCATTTTTCCTGGTGTTATCCCTCCCCATTCTCCCTGCCCCCTCCACCTGGCCATGTGCGTGTTGTTCCCTTCCCTGTGCCCAGGTGTTCTCATTGTTCATCACCCGCCTATGAGTGAAAACGTGGTGTTTGGTTTTCTGTTCTTGTGTCAGTTTGCTGAGAATGATGGTTTCTAGGTTCATCCATGTCTCTATAAAGGACATGAGCTCATTATTTTTTATGGCTGCATAGTATTCCATGGTGTATATGTGCCACATTTTTTTTGTCTGGTCTATCATCGATGGGCATTTGGGTTGGTTCCAAGTCTTTGCTATTGTACACAGTGCTGCAATGAACATATGTGTGCATGTGTCTTTATGACAGAACAATTTATAATCCTTTGGGTATATACCCAGTAATGGGATTGCTGGGTCAAATGGAATTTCTATTTCTAGATCCTTGAGGAATCACCACATTGTCTTCAACAATGGTTGAACTAATTTACACTCCCACCAACTGTGTAAAAGTGTTCCCTTTTCTCCACATTCTCTCCAGCAGCTCTTGTCTCCAGATTTTTTTTAGTGATTTCCATTCTAACTGGCTTAAGATGGATTCTCCTTAAATTTCACACACAGAAGCACGTTCTCCATGTCATGCTACACTTCATTTTTTTTTTTTAGTCTATAGTTTTATATTAGTATATGTAGTCTTAGTCTTTTGTTTTCAATACTGTATAGAGGTACTCTGTGCATGTACTCAATTCTCCTTTGATGGACACTTGATTATTACTCTTTCCTCTACAAACAATGCTGGAATATCCTTGTATAATTATCTTTGGGCTTATAATGATCATCAAGAAATAAATACATCTAATGCTGAACAGTACTCACTCAAATGGATGGAATTCTAATGATTAGAATTGGAGAGGACAGACAGTCACATTTCTCTCATGAGTTCTTGTTTTCTTTTCCTTTTTTACACCTGCAATATAAATTCGTATTTGTTGTGGTGCCCTGCACATTACCGAGCATGCTGATTTACACATGAAGTTACAGGCTCTGAGTTATGTTTGTTAACGTTTGTCTAATACTACTAGTTCTTCCTCACCATGATCACATTTGCAATTAGTTGTATAGTTTGGTGCTTAATTCCTATCTCTATTAGTGGATGAAAAGCTTCATGAGGCTGAAAAGGGACTATGGCTGTCTGTCTTGGGCACTGCTGTGTCTCTGTCACCTAGTGCGCATTGGATACACTGTAGTTCTTCAGTAAATATTCACAGATGAAGGAATGAAAACCATATACATTAAATTTAGTTTGCTTGCTTGTTATGGACTGAATTTATCTCCCCATCCCTGAACCCATACATTGAAGCTCAAACCCCCAGTGTGACTGAATTTGGAGAGGTTTAAGGAGTTAATAAAGGTTATCAGTGGGGCTTTAATCCTATAGGACTGGTGTCCTTATAAAAAGGGGAAG
The DNA here is from genome assembly GCA_963573925.1 of Callimico goeldii. Taxonomy (NCBI): domain Eukaryota; kingdom Metazoa; phylum Chordata; class Mammalia; order Primates; family Cebidae; genus Callimico; species Callimico goeldii. The sequence continues at coordinate 37,948 of CAUYOR010166880.1, forward strand.
AGATACCAGAGATCTCTCTCTCGCCACCGCATGTGGACACAGTGAGTAGGTGACCGTGTACAGGCTGAGAGGAGAGGCCTTGCAAGAAACCAACTTGTCAGCACCTTGATCTTGAACTTCTACCCTCTGGAACTATGAGAAAATACATTTCTGTTGTTTAAGCTACCCAATCTCTGGTATTCTACTTTAGCAGAACTAGCAGATGAATGCACTACTCAATACCCCCAAAGACTAACTTAGGTATTAAGCAGCGAAATGGATAAAATGCACAAGGAGAAAAAAAAAACTCTCATCTTATACCCACTGGGCATTGCTCATTGACTAAGGTTATTGTGGAGCTTAGGTGGACTTTGTGTTCTTTATATTTTCTTCCCACATTTGTTCCTGTATTTCTGGTGACAGAGATGCTGGCATCTAACCTATCCTCACAGTGAAGCTTCGTTGCATATGATACTTTGAATACAAGGCATCTAACTTCTTAATTCAGAACAACTGCTGGAAATATGGGGTCCATTCTTTGTTTTTTTTTTAACTTCTATTTTAAGTTCAGGGGTACATGTGTAGGATGTGCAGGTTTGTTATATAGGTAAATGTATGTCATGGGGGTTGGTTGACCAGATTATTTCATCACCCTGGTAATAAGCCTTATTTCCATTAGTTGTTTTTCCTGCTTCTCTCCCTCCTCCCAACCTCCACCCTCTGACAGGTCCCAGTGTGTGTTGTTCCCCTGTATGTGGGGGACCACTCTTAGTCTGGAAAGTTGACAATACAATCCTTTTGTAGATAGGGAATTTTATTTTGAGTGGGATGTGCTGGATTGTTGTCTTTCTTCTGATCTTGTTGGTGGTTTTAGCATTTGGCATAAATGGCTCTCCTTCTAGCTGTTTGTCCGTGGTGAGGATATACCCTTACTGATTGACAAGTCTTCTGATAATATTATGGCAATATCCTGACTTCCTCTAGTTCGTTCTTCATGTATTCATTTGTCAGCTTTCTCAAGAAATGCTCGTAAGGTGCCTCATTCTTATAACTGCTGGAGATATGGTGATGATGACACAGATTCTATCTTCAGGAAGTGCATACAAAGTGGGAAAAAGATGTGACTGCAGATAAAGAGCATGTAAGGACTCTCTACATAGGGCATTTGCTTCAGTGCTGAAGGGCCTAGAAGAGAGAGTGACCGCTGTCCAACGTTCTTTGTGAATTGCATTCACATATAGCACCTGGTTTGATTATCAGAACACCCCGTTGGTTGCTTTTTGGTGGTTTTTTAAAGTACAGTAAGACCAGTGCCCCAGTCGCCCGCAAGTTCTAGTTCATCATGACGCAGGCTTCTGTGAGTAGGAAAAACACACCACCATCAAGAGGCAATGCTTGCTTGTGTTTCAGAGGAACCACCTGTGGAAGAATGTCTCCTTGTATTAAAACTGGTATTGCCATGTTCCATTCTAGAATATCCAAATTCCACCCTTCTGAAGATGTTTCGTTCAAGAGTTTCTAAGTTCATATTAAGTTTCTATGTCCATACGTAGTAGGATGAAGTTGGTGGTGTATGAATTTTTCTCTTACAACATTTTTTCTCCCTTATCTATACATCATTTCCCTAAATATTCAGCAAGATTTGAAGTTGTTAAGAAATCCTTAACTTCTCTGATTGTAGGAAAGATAACTGGAATATTATTTTAAGAGGAAATACATACACATTCCTAATGTTGCTTGAATGGGAACTATGAAGAAGAAGAAAAAAAAAAGGAAAAAAACCCATGAGAGTTGGGGGTTGCTATTTCTAACTAAATTGAAATTGGGAAATACCAGGAGTCCCATAGGAAATTTATCTCACTGGAAGAGGATCATGGTCTCTTGGCCAAAGAATGGGTATTCATTTTTGTGTAAATAAAACTTGCAGACCCACACAGAGGGCTGGGCTACTTGCGGCTTAGCCTGCCATTTATTATCATTCACAAGGTGGTGTTAGATGCTCAGCTTTAAAAAGAAGTGACTTTTCAGCAGTATTTTTACCCTTGAGAGGACATAGAGAGAACTCTGTGTTGTATATTAATCAGAGCTTTCATGACTTGCTTTGAATGGTATTCGAAATGTGTCTGGAAGAGTAGTGAATGAACTATGCCCAAAGTTTTCTCTATTATTTATTACTCAGGAGCCTTTCCATCTGAGACATAGGCTGAAGTTAAAGGCACCAAGTACCTGTCTTTACTAACTCAACGTTCTTCCAGTTTCTGCTCCCTGCGTACCCACCCCACCTTCAAAGGATTCCAGGATTTGATGCCTCGTAAGAGTCAGTTTTTAATGAAAATTGTATTTGAATATCTGTATTGAAAAATGCCCCATTCCTTCTGTGGATGTACAGATCTCAGAGCACACCATGCTTTGCAAGCACTTAGCAAACATGCTTGGAAGCTGTTCCTCCTGGAGCCGTTTCTCTCCCTTTTCTCAGATGGGAAGCTTGCACTTATCCTACAAAACCTAGTTCAAATGTCACTGCCTCATCTGCCCTCCCTGACTGTCCCAGGCAGTTAGTTGACTGTGCCCCCGTCATCTTTTCCATATGCCTTTATCACATGCATTATCATTGCAGGTAATAGTGCCCCCAAGGGGCACAAACTGGTTATTTGGGGAGGGGGACAATAAGATTATTTTTATGTATAAACTATAGCTATACATAATACAGAAACAGATACACAATATATAACATTTCATGGCAGGAAGAGATTAAGAAAAAGATATCTAAAATGGCTCATCAGGTGGTAATAATGAAAAAAGGTTGGGAAACACCTGCTTTATCATAATATGTGCCTCTTGTATGACAGTCATCACCGTGTGTATCTCTTACCAGTTAGAAAACTGTGGTTTTGAAGCCCCACCCCTAGCACAGTAGTTGGGATGTATATTAGCATTCACTAGTTATTAATATTTACTTGAAGGAGATGATGATTGAGACACTTGTTTCCAAACATGATTGCTTCACACCAGAACCTCCTGCAAAAATCATTTTTGATGTCAGTGGCCAGGGTCTAACTCCAGAACTTCTGCCTCAGTGGATTTGGAGTAGGGACTGGGACTATGTATTTTTTTTAAATTGCATTTTAGGTTTTGGGGTACATGTGAAGAACATGCGAGATTGTTGCATAGGTACACACGTGGCAGTGTGATTTGCTGCCTTCCTCCCCTTCACCTATATCTAGCATTTCTCCCCATGCTATCTCTCCCCAACTCCCCACCCCCTGCTGTTCCTCCCCTATTTCCCCCGACAGACCCCGGTGTGTGATGCTCCCCTCCCTGTGTCCATGTGTTCTCATTGTTCAACACCCACCTATGAGTGAGAACACGCGGTGTTTGATTTTCTGTTCTTGTGTCAGTTTGCTGAGAATGATGGTTTCCAGGTTCATCCATGTCCCTACAAAGGACACGAACTCATCGTTTTTGATGGCTGCATAATTGAATTTCTTCAATTCAATGATGTTAAACTGAAAATGAGAGTTTTTCTTTTTTTGAAATGGCAGTAAATTACATCCTGCTAGCAAACAAGTAGGCATCTATGCCTCTCTGCTCTAAATATTTATGTCTGTAAACACCCACAGTGGTGTGTCTTGGTTTTAAATCATGTGGGTTAACCTAACCCAAAATGATCAAGGTCTTATTTCTACACATTTAGAGTACTTCTTTCTAACTTAACATAGATTTAAAAGTAACTATACAAATAATGCGTGGATAGATTTTCCTTGTATAATGTTAAAATATTGTAGATAAGGCCAAAGGCTCCTTTTATTAATGTCCCCCACATTTCACATACATCTATATTGTATAGAAAACAGGGCGGTGGTGTTCATGTCTTTCCCCATACTTCTATCTCCTGCCTCACAGTTCCTTCTGCTACTGCTGTTTCTCACTCAATAGGACAGCATGGGGATCTATTGATATCATTATGTATTCCTTATTTGCTGACATAGGAGGTCAGCCTGTGTGTAGAGATGGTAACCATATGTCTTAGTTTCCCTAAGACAGTTCTGGTTTTATGCCCGTAGTCCCACCTTAACTTTTAATAGTGCTTCCTTTCACTCTCAGATACATCCCATTTTGTATAATAAATTGTATGGTCGGCCAGGCGCGGTGGCTCAAGCCTGTAATCCCAGCACTTTGGGAGGCCGAGGCGGGTGGATCACGAGGTCAAGTGATCAAGACCATCCTGGTCAACACGGTGAAACCCCGTCTCTACTAAAAATACCAAAAATCCACTGGGCATGGTGGCGCGTGCCTGAAATCCCAGCTACTCAGGAGGCTAAGGCAGGAGAATTGCCTGAACCCAGGAGGCGGAGGCTGTGGTGAGCCGAGATCACGCCAAGCCGAGATCACGCCATTGCACTCCAGCCTAGGTAACAAGAGCAAAACTCCGTCTCAAAATAAATAAATAGATAGATAGATAGATAGATAGATAGATAGATAGATAGATAGATAGATAGATAGATAGATAGTACGGTCACCCTATGTATAAGATAGACAGTTCTATGAAGAACTAAGCATTTTTTCATAACACATGTATTAGAGTTATTGTGAACTGATTTTGAGGGGGAAAAACTCATTTTGTACTGGTATGGAATATAGTAGAAAATCCTCAATTCCGGGTATGCAGCAGTATTCTACCAGCATTGAAATATTAATACAAAATTCCCTTAAAAAGTCTTATGCATGATGGTTTTTCAGTGCCGCTTTTATGTATTCTCAGCAAAATAGATGTACTGGCGGAAGAGGAGGTGATCTGACATGCAGCCGTATAAAATCAAGCACTGGCGCTGTGGTTCACTGAACACTGGTAACTGGGAAAGATACAAAGTAAAATATATCTGAAGGAATTCCTCTACAGTACATGCAAAATAAAGCTAGTGTCAGTAACAAACTACAATAAATTTGAATTAATTCCTCTGCGAGTAGCCATTGAACATGTAAAAGAATAAATATTTAGTCAATATTGGTACAAGTTATGCAGCCTAAGGCACTAGAAAGAATTCCAGTATCAACCTTGCGAAGGCAGCAAAATTAACCATATCACGGAATACTATAGTATTCAAGAAGCAGAAAGGAAAACATTTCGGCAAATTCAAATGGAACTTGATTTTCCAGTAAATATAGCAACATCAGTCCAAAAGCATTTGTAAAAATGTGTCATAAATATTTTTCATTTTCTCTAAACCTAGAAAGCCATCTATAATGCCTGAGTATAGGTAATTCTCCTTATAATTGGCCATTACTGTGTTAGCGATAGTCAATTACAGCCTCAAACAATGTCCTTCATTTGTGCTTCACAATGTTGTGGTTTTTATTCCAGTAATTTGACTGCCTCGAACCTGGGAAACAAATAACATGGCTTTGCCTGTGCCAGCCCTGTTAGGAACAGAGGTTAGGGACAGGTGACGCTGCCAGCTCCAACCTCTACCCCAGGCTGCCCAAGAAACCTGTGGTTCCCCAACTGTTGGGAGGGTCCCCTGTGCCACATCACAACTCTCCTAACTAGCGTTGTTCACCTGCCTCTGATGATGCTGCAGGTACCTGCCCCACCTCCCTACCAATCTCCCAGTCATAGGCGTGACTCACCTACCAGCAAAAGTGAAGTCTGAGTTGGTAGGTCTAATGCCTGGACTGCCTTTCCATTCCCCACCCTGGGCACACATTCGGGGCATAACCTGGCGCCAAGGAAGGATGCTTAGTATGTGAGCTGGGTGGTGCCTGGCCTAGGGCTTGCCTTTGTGAGAACACTAGATGATGATTGGTACTTTTTGATACAACGAAGGCATAGAATACGTCTTATTTATGACCATCGAAAAAGGTAGATGCGCCTAGTTCTTCTTAACAGCTGAACAGCATTCCATAGTGTAAACATACCTTGGCAGATTAAGCCATTTCCTTATTGCTGTTTATTCCATCGGTCTCTAGCTTGCCACTTTATCTAGCAGCGCAGCCATGGATGCTCTTATATACATCTCCCTATATCCACATGGAAATGAGCTGCTATGATAGGCATCTAGAAGTGGAATTAGAATTTTAATAGGGACTACTGTATCAGACATGCATTCAACAGCTCATTTCGAAATTGTCGGCCTGGTGCAGTGACTCACGCCTGTAATCCCAGCACTTTGGGAGGCCGAGGCAGGCAGATCACAAGGTCGAGAGATCAAGACCATCCTGGCCAATATGGTGAAACCCCGTCTGTACTAAACATAGAAAAATTAGTCACTTGTGGTGGCAGGCACCTGTCCTCCCAGCTACTCAGGAGGCTGAGAAAGGATAATCGCTTGAACCCGGGTGGCGGAGGTCACAGTGTGCGGAGATCGTGCAATTGCATTCCAGCCTGGGGAAAGAGCGATAATATATAAAAAAAAAAAAAAAAAAAAACAGTGATCTAACAGTGCTTGAAGTATGGTTTGTTGGTTTCATGTAACAAGGGGTTCAGAAGTCAGCATGTGTGGGATGATGCAGCTCAGTGGTGACATCAGGGACTGGCCCCATCTTTGTGCTCTGTTACATCTTCATTCTAATGATTCTCACCTCATGGTTCTGAGAATGTGGCTGCACCCTCGGGCATTATGACAGGCAAGAAGAAATGGGAAGATAAACAAGGCCAAAGGGAAATGCTAGCTGGGTCTATTTCCTTTAAAAAGCTTTTCTGAAATCCCATTCTGATTTCTTCTACTGGAAAGCCGAGAGGAAGATGTGATTACAGGTGGGGCTTGGGTCAGCTACACTATTCCTCTGCTTCCCAAGTGACTGTACAAAGTTACCCGCTCACCAGAGTTCCTAGTTCTTTCCTAGTTCTTCCATACCATTTCCAGAACTTCCTTACATTTCCATTCTTGCCAACCTGATGAGTTAAAACTATCTCATTTTTTAAAACCCACCCTTTGTAATTACGGCTCAAGAGAGTATCTTGCCAGGTATTTGTTAGACTTTTGAGTTTCCTCTTACGTGAATTTCACAGTCATTTTCTTCCGCTTCTCTACTGGGTTGCTCGTCTTCTTTGCATGGAGTTGTAGGATGTAAAAGATGTAATATCTTTTATCATACAAATCATGGATGGTTTCTCAAACAGTTGCCTTTTAACTTACTTTTAGTTGTCTTTTTAACTACATAGTAGTTTTAATTGTGCTGCTAAATTAATCATGGGGATTATATTTGTTGATGAAGGTCTTTCGCATTCTGAAGAAAAAGATACTGCATATTTTCTTTTAATGAAGTTTTATTTTTTAACCATTTACCTTTATCTGGTATTCTGTTTTGTGCATGAGGTGAATATCGAACCTGTTATTTTCTAAGTGAATAGTCAATTGTCTCAACATAATTTATTAGTAATTATCTTTCTACTAAATTCAAATTCTCCCTATTCCTTCTCCATCTCCTCAAGTTTATCTTTTGCTGTGAAGATAACACAACTTTAATTGTTAAGGATTTATAAGGCCTTTTATATTTACTAAGACATCATAATTGCAGGTTATTTATGAACAATTTCCATGTGACTTTTAGAATCAGGTTTTACAATTCTAAGAAAATCTTGAGGGTGTTTTTCCACTGGATTTGCTTTAATATTACAGGTAAATTTGGAGAGAATTAATGTGCAGTTTCGAGGTGTTGCCTTCATAAACATGGTATATCTCTCCATTTAGTTTTTTGTCCATTTATGAATCTCAATTTATGAATCTTCTGCAAAGGTTCATTTTCTTTTTTCTTTAAGACAGAGTATCAGAGTATCGCTCTGTCACATAGGCTGGAGTACAGTGGCATGATCTCGGCTCACTACAACCTCTGCCTCCCAGGTGCAAGTGATTCTCCTGCCTCAGCCTTCTGAGTAGCTGGGATTACAGGTGTACACCACCGTGTCCAGCTAATTTTTGTATTTTCAGTAGAGATGGGATTTCACCATGTTGGCCAGGGTGGTTTTGAACTCTTGAACTCAAGTGATGTGCCCACCTTGGCCTCCCAAAGTACAAAGTGCTGGGATTACAGGTGTGAGCCACCATGCCCAGCCAAGATTCATAGTTTTCTATATTAAGTTCTTGGATGTCTTTTGCTAGGTTTATTCTAGGTAATTTAAGGTTATTATTTCTATTCCTGTGAATATCTTTTTATTAGAATTAGTCTAATGAGTTACTGATGGTAATGGAAGCATATTTGAATTTTATATATTGAGTATAAAATTGTTGTTTATGCTGTGCTATATTGTTGCTAGTTCTGCAAGTTAGGTGATTTTCTCTGAGATTTCTAGGTAGATGATTATAGCCATTCATAAATAATGATCATTTTGTCTCCTTTCCAATTTTTATCTTAGTTCTTTCCTTGTTTATTACTTTGGCCAGGATATCCTGTGTAATATTACTACAAAGCAGTACAGCCTTTGTTTATTCTAAGTGATGGGATTGCTTCCACATTTATCAGTTGTGAAGTTCTGTGTAAGTAGGTTTCTGGTAGGTACACTTAAGTTAAGGCAGTATTCTTCTGTAGTTAGGTTGCTAAAAAAATATTGTTTGGGGTTTTTAAAAAATTAATTTCAGCTTTTATTTTAGATTCGGAGGTGCATGTACAGATTTGTTACATGAGTGTGTTGAATGATGCTGAGGTTTGGAGTATGAATAATCCCTTTATCCGGATCCTGAGTACAGGCCAGGTGCAGTGGCTCAGGCTTGTAATCCCAGAATTTTGGGAGGCTGAAGTGAGTGGATGACTTGAGGCCAGGAGTTTGAGACCAGTCTATCCAACTTGGCAAAACCCCATCTGTACTAAAAACACAGAAAATAGCTAAGTATGTTGGCACTCACCTGTAATCCCAGCTACTCGGAAGGCAGGAGAATCACTCGAGGCCAGGAAGCAAAGGTTGGTTGCTGTGAGCCAAGATCGTGCCACTGCACTCCAGGCTGGGTGACAGAGCGAGACTCTGACTTAAAAAAAAAAAACAGATAGCACAGTAACTCAACAGTAACTCAACAATTTTCCAACCCTTGCCCCCCTCTTACCCTCCCCACCTCTGTTAGTCCCCAGTGTCTGTTGTTGCCATCTTTATGTCCATGGGTATTCACAGGTAATTCCCACCTGTAAGTGAGAATGTGTGGTATTGGGTTTTCTGTTCCTGCACTAATTTGCTTAGGATTGTGGCCTAAGCTGAATCCCTGTTTCTTCAAAGGATATGACTTTTTTTAATAGCTGCATAGTAGTCCATGTTGTGTACGTACCACAATTTTTTTTTATTCATTCCACAGTCAGTGGGCATCAGGTTGATTCCATGTCTTCGCTATTGTGAACAGTGCTGCAATGAACATATGAGTGCATGTGTCTTTATGGCAGAATGGCTTACATTCCTTTGCGTACCTGTATTCTTTTGGGTATTTGGGTACATATCTTCCTTGGGTACATGTGGTAATGGGATTGCAGTCAAGTTGTACTGTTTTAAGTTCTGTGAGAAATCTCCAAACTGCTTTCCACAGTGGCTGAACTAATTTACATTCCCACCAACAATATATAAGCATCCTCTTTTCTCCACAGCCTCATCAGCATCTGTTGTTTTGGGATTTTTTAGTGATAGACATTCTGACTGATGTGAGATGGTATCGCATTATGGTTTTGGTTTGCATTTCTCTGGTTAGTGATATTCAACATTTTTTCGTGTTTGTTCGCCACTCATGTTTTCTTTTGAGACATGTTTGTTCATGTCCCTTGCCCATTTTTTAATGGAGTTGTGTTTCGCTTGTTGAACTGTTTAAGTTTCTTATAGATATTAGACCTTTGTTGGATGCATAGTGAATATTTTCTCCCAGTCTGTAGATTGGTTTGCAACTGCATTTGAGGGCTTAGACATAACTCTTTCCCAATGCTAATGTCCAGAATGGTGTTTCCTAGGTTTCCTTCCAAGATTCTTACAGGTTGAAGTCTTATATTTAAATCTTTAATGCCTCTAGAATTTTTTATATGGTGAAAGGTAGGAGGGTCCAGTTCCATTCTTCAGCATATGGCTATCCAGGTTTCCAAGCACCATTGATTGCATCTTTCCTTATTGCTTTTGTCAACATTGTTGAAAATCAGGATGGCTGTAGGCATGCAGTTTTATTTCTGGGTTCTCTATTTGTTCAGTTGGTCTATGTGCTTTTTTTTGGTACCAGTACCATGCTCTTTTGGCTACTGTAGTCTTGTAGTTTGAAGTTGAGTAACAGGATGCCTCTAGCTTTGTTCTTTTTGCTTAAGATTGCTTTGGCTATTCAGGCTCTCTTTGGGTTCCATATTAATTTTAGAATAGTTTTTTTTTCTAATTCTGTGAAAAGTGATATATTCCCATAGGAATACTAATTAAGCTGCAGACTGCTTTGGGAAGTGTGGCAAATGCAATGATATGGATTCTTTCAACCTGTGAGCATGGAATGTTTGTCCATTTATTGGTGTCATCTATGGTTTCTTTCAGCACTGTTTTGTAGAACTTTTTGTAGAGATTTTTCAGCTTGCTGGTTAGATGCATTCCTAAGTATTTTATTTTGTGTGTGTGGCTATTGTAAATGGAATTGCATTCTTGATTTGGCGCTCGGCTTGAACATTATTGGTGTATATAAATGCTTCTGATTGCTGTACATGGATTTTGTATCCTGAAACTTTGCTGAAGTCGTTATACCCATTCCAGGAGCCTTTTGGTGGAGTCTTTAGGGTTTTCTAGGTATAGAATCCTATCATTCAGAAAGAGAGAGAGTTTGACTTATTCTTTTCCTGTTGGGATGCCTTTTATTGTTTTCTCTTGCCTGACTGCACTGACAGACTTCCAATACTGTGTTGAATAGGAGTGGTGAAAGTGAGCCTCCTTATCTTGTTCTAGTTCTCAAGGGGAATGCTTCCAGCTTTTACCCATTCAGTATGATGTTAGCTGTGGGTGTGCCATCAGTGGCTCTTACTATTTTCAGGTATGTTCTTTCTATGCCTAGTTTCTTGAGAGTTTTAACATGAAAGGATGTTGAGTTTTATCAAAGGCTGTTTCTACATCTATTGAGATGATCGTATGGTTTTTGTTTTTAGTTCTGTTTATGGGGTGAATCACATTTATCGATTTGAATATGTCAAACTAATCTTGCAGCCCAGGAATGAAGCCTACTACTTGCTTGTGGTGAATTAACTTTTGATGTGCTGCTGGATTCAGTTTGCTAGTATTTCATTGAGGATTTTTGCATCTGGGTTCATTAGGGATGTGGTCCTGTAGGTTTTTTCATTGTGTCTTTGCCAGGTTTCAGTATCAGGGTGCTAACTGGCTTCAAAGAATGAGTTAGGAAGGAATCCCTCCTCCTCAATTTTTTTGGCTAATTTTAGTAGAATTATACCAGTTGTTTATATGTCTGGTAGACATCCATTTAGTCCCAGGCACTTTCTTGTTGATAGTTTTTTTATTACTGATTCAATTTCAGAAATCAGTGTTTGTCTGTTCAGAGTTTCAATGTCTTTCTGATTCTGTCTTGGGAGTTTATGTCTTTCCAGGAATTTATTCATTTCCTCTAGATTTTCTGGTTTGTGTACATAGGGGTGTTCATAATAGTCTGCTTACCTTTTGTATTTCTGTGGGATTGGTTGTAACGTCACCTTTGTCATTTCTGCTTGTGCTTATGTTGATCTTCTCTCATTTTGGGTTATTCTAGCTAGCAGTCTATCAGTCATGTTTATCCTTTCAAAGAACCGAGTTCTGAGGTCGGGCACAGTGGCTCATACCACTGTAATTACAGTACTTCTGGAGACAGAGGTTGGCGGATCACGAGACCAGGAGTTTGAGACCAGCCTGGTCAACATAGTGAAACCCCATGTTTACTAAAAATACAAAAATTAATCAGGCATGGTGGGACTACACATACCTGTAGTCCCAGGTACTCGGGAGGCTGAGGT
>CAUYOR010166883.1:0-15921 GCA_963573925.1 Callimico goeldii
CTCACTGCAACCTCTGTGACCCGGGTTCAAGCAATCCTCCTGCCTCAGCCTCCCAAGTAGCTGGGACTGTAGGCACACACCATCAAGCCCAGCTAATTTTTGTATTTTTAGTAGAGATGGGGTTTCACCATATTGGCCAGGCCAGTCTCGAACTGCTGACCTCAGGTGATCTGCCCACCTCAGCCTCCCAAACCGTTGGTATTATAGGCATGAGCCACTGCACCTGGCCTCTTTTTTTCTTTTGTAATAAGTAATTTGTAGGGACATAATTCCAGACTCTGTAAATAGGCTGTTTCTCAGCAAACTTTACCCACCAATTTCTGTATTCATTGATAACTCTTCCCTTAGACTGCAAATTTAAATATACCTTTTCCATCTCTACTGAGTCTCAGCAAGAATAATTGCTAATATTTAGTAAATGCTTACTATATGTTAATAAGAGAGTAGCAATATTTTCGTGAAAAAAGATGGTAGTGTATGAGTTATAATTGGAGAATCCAGAGAGTGGCGAAAGAGAGAGTGTGTACGTGTTATCTAAGTCTGGTTAGTTGTCAGAATTACTGGGGGATTTAAGAGAAAACAAAACAAAAATATTATCTGAATTCCTTCTCTGAAACTCTCTCAAAAAATAGGTTATAGCAATCCCAACCAAGATCCCAACAGTCTTTTTGTAAAAATTAACAAGGAGATTCTAACATTTATATATAAATGCAATTATTCTAACATTTACATATAAATGCAATAGCCAAAGCACCCTTGAAAAGGTGTGGCATAGAAGGAGATTTCAAGTCTTTTATAAAAAACTTCAATAATCAAGAAAATGTGGCAATAGTGTAAAGATAGATTAATGACCCACTACACACATGGTCAATTGATTTTCAACAAAAGTACTAAGACAATTTAATCAAGAAAGGATGATCTTTTCAAAAACTGAACAAGTTGATAGCATATGCAAAAAATTGAACCTCAGCCCTTACCATATACACAAATTAACAATGAATCGTAGACTAAAATGTATACACTAAAATTCTAAAACTTCTAGAGGAAAAGAGAAAAATCTTAGTGACCTTGGGCTTGGCAAAGATTTTGCAAAAGGACTTCGAAAAGTTATACTTTAAAAGAACAAATAATTGGTAAGTCGTACTTTATCATTACCCACTTTTGCTCTTCAAAATACATTGAAATGGTTGACTGGGCAAAATCCCAGCACTTCGGGGAGGCTAAGGTGGGAGAATTGCTTGAGCCCAGTTCGAGACCAGTCTGGGCAACATGGCCAAACCCTGTCTCTATTTTTATTAAAAAAACAGAAAACAAAACAACTAAAAGGCAAGCCAGAGAATTCCCTCAGATTTTATTTATCTGAAAATGTCTTTATTTGGCCTTCTTTAAAACATTTTTTTTTTTTGAGACAGGGTCTCGCTGTGTCACTCAGGCTGCAGTGCAGTGGTGCGATCTTGGCTTACTGCAGCCTCCTCTTCCCGGCTTCAAGCAATTCTGCCTCAGCTTCCCAAGTAGCTGGGATTATAGGCACACACCACCATGCTCAGCTAATTTTCATATTAGTAGAGTCAGGGTTTCACCATATTGGCAAGACTGGTCTGGAACTCCTGACCTCAAAGTGATCCACTGCACTTGGCCTCTTTTTTTTTTTTTAAAGTAAAAACAATATTTATTTTATTTTTGTAGAGACAGGGTCTCACTATGTTGCCAAGGCTAGGCTGGTTTTGAATTCCTGGCCTCAAGTGATCATCCCTTGGCCTTCCGAAGTGCTAAGATTACAGGTGTGAGCCACTGTTCATCTTTGTCTAGTAATTTTTCATTTGATACTGGATATTGTAAATGTTATGATGTTGAGTTCTGGGCTTTGTGGTCTTTGTAAAGAATGTTAGGCTTAGGCCAGGTGCCTTGGCTTAACGCATGTAATTCCAGCACTTTAGGAGGCCAAGATCTACAGTTTGCTTGAGCTCATGAGTTCAAGACTAGCCTAGGTAACGTGGCAAAACCCTGTCTCCACAAAGAATACAAAATTTATCATTGCATGGTGGTAGAATAGCTTTTACTCTAAGAAGTTCACCCCTATGATCCCTAATTTGTGATTTATCTGAATTCACTGAATACCTGGGTGATCCATGCGGATTTTCCACTGCCTGTTTGGAATGCAAGTGTCTGGCCACTTGTGTGTTCTCTTACAACTTTCCATTTGTTCTTTGTCCATTCTTACAGAGTGTCACCCTGTACATGAGTGTAGTACTCAGTGGAAACTCCTTTGCAGGTTTCTGGAAAGTCTTTTTCTCTTTAGTTCCCTAATACTGAACTCAGCCTCCACATATTCCAGTTGCCTTAAACTGTTCAAACTCTGATCTGTTTTCTTAAATTGTATTACTAGGATCTCTGTTTCTATTTCATGTGAGTTCAGCCAGAAAATGGTCTCTGGTTCTAAGAGACTCAGTTTATTTTCATTTTCTTGGGGATTGTAGTCCTGCAAAGGCTGTTGTTTAGTGTTTGAAAACACATTTTTCATATATCTTGTCTATTTTTTAGTTGTTTATAATAGATGTATTTAGGGAATTTAATAATCCTTTTTTATGTGAGTATTTTCAATTTTTAAATGTGTCCAAAATAGTTTTAGGAGCATAGGCTGAGCTACAAAATGTTTATAGATTTTTTTTTTTTCAACATACTCTCACTAAAATACTTGCATGATCCTGGGAATGAGTCAGTGTATTTGATTCACTTGGTTAAGGGTGGGCCCTTGGAATGAATGAATGAATCTTAAAATAGATAATATATATTATAATATATAAATTATAAATAGATAAAATATATTTAGAGAGTGAGTCATGGAGATTATAGATAATGTCTCTATTATTATATATAGAGAGTAAGACCCTGCCTCTATTATCTATATAGAGATTATAGATAATGTCTCTATTATCTAGATAGATAGATAGATAGATAGATAGATAGATAGATAGATAGATAGATGGTTGGATGGATAGATAGAGATAATAGAGACAGGGTCCCGCTGTCACCCAGACTGGAGTTCTATGGCATAGTCATTCACTGTAACCTGAAACTCCAGGGCCCAAGAGGTCCTCCTGCTTCAGCTTCTTCAGTAGCTAGGACTACAGGTGTGCACCACCACACTCAACTAATTTTTAAATTTTTTTTGTGGAGACAGACTTGCTATGTTGCCCAGGCTAATCTTGAATTCCTGGCCTAAGCAATCCTCCTGCCTTGGCCTCCCAAAGTATTAGGGATACAGGCATGAACCATCACTTCCAGCCAAAATTTGTCTTTAAAAAGCTTTGGTGATTCTCTTACACACTTCAGTTTGGATACCATTGAGCCCCTCTAAATTATCATTTTTTACAAATAGGCCCAGAGATATAATGAGTTCATCAAGCTTTTAGATTATTATCTTGTTGTGTGTAGTGCTCTAATCCATTATTCTTTACCCCACTACACCTGGACATGATATAACGTAGGTTATTATTTACATTAATTTCTTAATATTTTAACATTTTTAAGATTTAGTTGTAGGTAATTAATTGGTCAGAATTGAGAGCCAGGTGCCATGGATTGCACCTGTAATCCCAGCTACTTGGGAGGTAGAGGTGGGAGGATTGCTTGAGGCCAGGAGTTGGAGGCTGCAGTAAGCTATGATGGCACTACTGCACTCCAGCCTGGGTGACAGAGTGAGACCATGTTTCTAAAAGGGGGAAAAAAAAACATACTAAACTACTAGCAACTGAGTATAATGTTCAGAATCTTTAAATTCAAAAATAGATTCATGTTTTTAAAATATGTATGAATATTTGAAATTGAAATTATTTTCATGTTTAATTGAATAATTCTACACATTTAGGAAGATGAACCACAGGAAGATGCTAAAGAATTGCAGCAGGGTAAACCATATCATTGGAGAGACTGGTCAATCATTAGAGGAAGGGACTGCTTATATATTTGGAGTGATGCAGCAGCCTTGGAATTATCTAATGGCAGTAATGGATGGTTCAGATTTATCTTGGATGGAAAACTTGCCACCATGTATTCAAGTGGTAGTCCTGAAGGTGGATCTGACAGTTCAGGTAATATTTTGTTTCAATTAAAATATTTTCCTAGTTTCTACAGATTGTTTTTTTCTCAGATTTTTGATACCATTGTTGTGGGTTTTTTTTTTTTTAAGATGGAGTCTCGCTCTGTCACCCAGGCTGGAGTGCAGTGGCACCATCTTGGCTCACTCACTGCAACCTCCGCCTCCCGGGTTCAATGTCTCAGCCTCCCAAATAGCTGGGACTACAGGTGTCTGCCATCATGCCTGGCTAATTTTTTTTATTTTTAGTAGAGATGGGTATCACCTTGTTGGTCAGGCTGGTCTCAAACTTCTGACCTCAGGTGATCCACTGCCTCAGCCTCCCAAAGTGCTGGGATTACAGGCGTGAGCCACCATGTCTGGCCTGTCATTATATTAAAAAAAAATTTCTTTCTTTCTTCTTCAATATTAATTTCTTTTGTGTCAGCAGAGAAAAATTACTATACCATGAAAATGTTTTCATAAATGCCTTTTTACTGCATGGGACAAGGAACAACACTATAGCTACTTTTTAAAAAAATATATTTTACAAATATAGGTACTTTTTTTTTGAGACATTGTCTCACTCTGTCTCCCAGGCTAGAAAGCAGTGGTGTGATCATAGCTCATTGCAGCCTCAAGCTCATGAGCTCAAGTGATCATCTCACCTTAGCTTCCCAAGTATCTGGACTACAGATACATACCACCATGCCTGACTAATATTTCCAGTTTGTAATTTAGTTTTTTTTAATTCATATTTTAATGGGTATTTTTAAAGAGAAAATACATTTAATATTTGAGAGAAATAAGATTTTAAATCAAGTATTTTGTCTTTATAGAAAGCCGAAGTGAATTCTTAGAGAAGTTACAAAGAGCTCGAGGCCAAGTAAAGCCATCCACTTCAAGTCAGCCTATACTCTCAGCACCAGGATCCACTAAACTCACTGTAGGAAATTGGTCACTGACCTGTTTGAAAGAAGGAGAAATTGCTATTCATAATTCTGATGGTCAGCAAGCTACAATATTGAAAGAAGATTTACCTGGTTTTGTATTTGAATCTAATAGAGGAACCAAACATTCATTTACTGCAGAAACTTCCCTGGGTAAGTATGTAGATACGTAAGCTTAGCAGGCAAAAATAAATGAATATGTTAAATCATAATAAAGTATATTCTGTGAATGTTCTTTTTTTCCTCCCAAGGTTCAGAGTTTGTGACTGGCTGGACTGGCAAAAGAGGCAGAAAACTGAAATCTAAGTTAGAAAAAACAAAGCAAAAGGTATCTGTTGGATGTGCTTTATTCTTGTCTTTTATACTGACTTGGTGAATTTTCAGTGGTAAAGTATAAGCATTGAAAAAAATTGAGCCATAGAACATAAGCAACCCTAATACAACATATTTTTAGTTTTACTATTTTCTGTGTTCATTTTCTTATTTACATATACATATATATAAAATACCAACATTAAAACAGATTCAAAATGGATATTAATATGAAACAAATAGAATTTAAATTGACTTATTAATGGCACAAAAAAATTTCAACTCATTGAAATTATTATAAATGATAGTAATATTTTTAGTGTTACAGTGGGATTGAGAATGACTATTATGTTTTAAAGTCTGGATTTGATACCTTGTGATACAGCAACTTAACTACGTGGTTCTAAATTGAGATTATTTTGATGCTTAGATTAATGGCTATCTCAGCTGAAATTATTGCGCAAGAAGATACAGTAGCAGATGCGTTTATTCACTGATTTTTTTAATGCTATTCATTAGGTTTGCATTGTTATTTTAAAATATGGCCAGTATATTTCCATGTTTATTAATTGTTCTTACATTTTTTTTTTCATTTTAAAAAAAAGAATTAAGATAATCTCATAGTTAGATTCAGCATTTTCTGGTGACTAGCATGTTGATTTTACCTATAATGGTAATATAAAATAGGATTTTAAAAAATTTGTTTTGTTTTGAAACAGTCTCTTTATGTTGCCCAGGCTAGTCAGAAACACCTGAGCTCAAGTAATCCTCCTGCCTCAGGCTCCCAAGTAGCTGGGACTGCAGGCACGTGTCATTATGCCTGGTTCTAAGATAGTATTTAAATACAGTATGCAAAGAATGCTTGTATGTGATTGGGATTAGGGGAGAGTTCTTGTGTTTTTATGGCTTTGACCAGAGAAACTGTAATAATGGTGTTTCTTTTTTTTTTTTTTTTTTTTTAAACAAAGAATGAAACCCTTGTAATAATGGTTTGTTTGTTTGTTTTTGTTTTTGGGTTTTTTTAAAGAAATAGTTTTAGAAAAGTATTCACGGTAGATTTATTTATTTATTTATGGAGACAGAGTTTCACTCTTGTGGCCCAAGCTGTAGTGCAATGGTGCAATCTCGGCTCACTGCAACCTCTGCATTCTGGGTTCAAGCTGTTCTCTTGCTTCAACCTCCTGAGTAGCTGGGATTACTGGTGCTTCCCACCTTGCCCAGCTAATTTTTTGTATTTTTAGTAGAGACAGGGTTTCACCATGTTGGCCGGGCTGATCTCAAACTCCTGAACTCAGGTGATCCACCTGCCTCAGCCTCCTATAGTGCTGGGTTTACAGGTGTGAGCCACTGCACCCATCCTGTATTAATGGTTTGTCTTTGAAGCAAATGTTTTATGTAAGTATGTTCACATCTTTATTTTCTGTTTGAATATGCTAGGTTATCCCAAAGATATTTGCAAGTGCTACACTTTGGAAAGAACATAGTTCTTTTAGTCTCCCATTTTTTAAAATGAATATATATATTAACCTCTGTAACTAACTTTTAATTTTTCTTATATATTTTTAAAAAGTGTGAAGCCAGAGATTTCTTTTTTTTAAATGCCCCTCCCTGAGATTTCTTCTAACTTATTTGAGAAAGATATATCTCTTTAATTCAATATAGCCATTAGATACTGTTATATAAGGAATTTGAGCTAAATATGATCAGTTTTCATTCACAGTAGTTTGTTTGTTTGTTTGTTTGTTTGTTTATTTATTTATTTTTGAGATGGAGTTTCACTCTTGTTGCCCAGGCTGGAGTGCAATGGTGCGATTTTGGCTCACTACAACCTCCGCCTCCCAGGTCCAAGCAATTCTCCTGCCTCAGCCTTTGGAGTAGCTGGGATTACAGCATCTGCCACCATGCCTGGCTTATTTTGTATTTTTAGTAGAGACAGGGTTTCTTCATGTTGATCAGGCTGGTCTCAAACTCCTGACCTCAGGTGATCCACCTGCTTCGGCCTCCCAAAGTGCTGTGATTACAGGCATTAGCCACTGCGCCCTGCCTTATTTTGTTTTTTTTAAGATGGAGTCTTGCTCTGTCACCCAGACTGAGCAAGTGCGGTGGTGCAATTTCACTGCAACCTCTGCCTCCTGGGCTCAGGTGATTCTCCTGCCTCAGCCTCCTAAATAGCTGGGATTATAGGCATCAGCCAATGTGCCTGGCTAATTTTTGTATTTTTAGTAGAGATGGAGTTTCTCCATGTTAGCCAGGCTGGTCTCGAATGCCTGACATCAGGTGATTCACCTGCCTCCCAAAGTACTGGGATTACAGGCATGAGTCAGCACACCCAGCTGACAGTATATTTTATAAAGTTGTGAATATTGAACCATTGCTCATAGGAGAAATACTGGGTTAGATTTCTTCTAGGCCTACAGCCTGTGGTGACAATACTTTTGTCACCTTTTTTTTGTGTTTTTGTTTAAAGACACCTTATTTGCTATGTATTGTTTTTTGGTTTTTGATAAAGAATCTCACTCTGTTGCTTATATTGAAGTGCAGTGGCATGATCTTGGCTTACTGCAACCTCTGCCTCCCAAGTTCAAGTGATTCTCCTGTGTCAGCCTCCCAAGTACCTGGGATTACAGGTGCACGCCACCATGCCTGGCTAATTTTTATATTTTTAGTAAAGACGGGGTTTCACCATGTTGACCAGGATGGTCTCGAACTCCTTGCCTCAAGTGATCTGCCCACCTCAGCATCCCAAAGTGCTGGGATTACAGGTGTGAGCCCCTGCCTCCAGCCTGATATGTATGGTTGATTTGTTAATATTGAGCTGACCAATAGCACTGTTATGGTGGAACAAAGCTTATTTTAGCACACACTTTTTTTTTTTCCTGTAAGGTACATCACAGTCTTCTTGTGCTTAGGAACACTGGATAGCACTGGCTGGGTACTGTGGCTCATATCTGTAATCCAGGCACTTTGGGAGGCCAAGGTGGACAGATCACGTGAAGTCAGGAGTTCAAGACCAGCCTGGCCAAACATGGTGAAACACTGTCTCTACTAAAAATACAAAAAAACCCAGCCAGGTATGGTGGCACGTGCCTCCCGGGAGACTGAGGCAGGAGAATCACTTAAACCCAGGAGATGGAGGTTGTTGTGGTGAGCTGAGATTGCACCACTGCACTCCAGCTTGGGTGACTGAATGAGACTCTGTTTCAAAAAAAAAAAAAGAAGAAGAAGAAAGAAACACTGGATAGCCCTTAAGCACTATGTTTGGGGGCCATTTTAAACAACAAAATCAGGAAGAAAAAGCCCCACAAGTCAAAAAATGTGACACTAAGTAGTTTGTGAATAGGGCATTTATTTATAGTGTGAGACCTGAAGCAAAAAAGAGTATCACCTTTTTGAATTCTGCAGAAAACATGCATATTGGGCACCTTAAATTTATCGCTGCACTGTGCACGTCTCATGAATGAATGTGAAAGCACTGTGATGATTGATATTGAGGTTACAAATTTTAACGAATACTCACATTTGCAAGCATGGAATCCTTGAATAAATCTGATTATAAATCACTGATCTCAAGAGTTTTTTGGAATACCTAATATGTTATATTAACCAACCAAATCTAGACTACAGGGGACTGAATTTTGTAACACAAACCACAAAAATTGAATGAAAACATTAGCAATCCTGTGTTCTCATTGAAAACAAAAAGATTATAGGGGCAGTGGAGAGAGGGAGGCAAGGGTTCCAAAATTGTTGGGTACTCTGCTCACTATCTGGGTTTTGAGATCATTTGTATCCCCAACCTTAACATCACACAATATACTCGTGTAACCTGCACACGTACCCCCAAATCTAAAATAAAAGTTGAAATTATAAGAATAATTCAAATTAAAAAAAATTATTACTCAACTTTCTTGATTTGAAATCAGTGGCAACTCAGTGAGTAGATGGCTATTCTTTTGCCTATAAAAACAAGTATGCATCAGAATATTTTAGGCAGAAATAATTTTAACTTAGTTTTTTTTTTTTGGAGACAAATTCTTGCTCTGTCACCCAGGCTGGAGTGCAGTGGCATAATCTTGGCTCACTGCAACCTCTGCCTCTTGGGTTCAAACGATTCTTCTGCCTTAGCCTCCTGAGTATCTGGGACTATAGGCATGCGCAGCCATCCCCAGCTAATTTTATTTTTAATTTTTAGTAGAGACAGGATTTTACCATGTTGGCCAGGCTGGTCTTGAACTCCTGACTGGCCTCAAATGATCCGCCTGCCTTAGCCTCCCAAAGTGCTAGTATTACAGGCATGAGCCACCACACCAGGGCTTATTTAGTCACAGTTTTTAATTATGATTACTGTTTTATAAAGAGGCAGTTTCTTCAAAGTTGTCTGATATCCATGACTGCCATCTTTTAATTCTGAAGGGCATACCAAAATAGAATAGAAAGGTATTATTAAGTAGTTCAGAGAGATACATTTTTTCAGTTGCATTAGAGTTATGCTGGGTTAGTTTGGGATTAAAATGGCATTAGGTGAATACTAAATTTACATTACTTAAGCATATATTTGTAAATAATATTATGTGCTAAATTTTATCAGACCCAGGACATACATTGGTTGTTTTCTCAAATGACTGTAACTTCAGTGAGAGATCATTTGTACCCAAATGACAATACACACGTACCTTTTCATGGTGAAATATGTGAATATGAGTGTCTATAAAAGTGAAGATTTGGTAAAATTGTTAATTGTAGTAAAAATTCACATTTGTTGTGTTTATTTTGGTAGGTGCGAACTATGGCTCGAGATTTATATGATGACCACTTTAAAGCTGTTGAAAGCATGCCTCGTGGAGTAGTGGTAACACTCAGAAACATAGCAACTCAGTTAGAGTCATCTTGGGAACTTCATACAAATAGACAAGTATGTCAACCTCTAGATTTTAATGATGCATAGTGAATTTTAGTTTGATGTTTTCCCCTCTATCCTTTATGTCATGGTATTGAGTAGGGGGTCAGCAAATTATGGCCCAGGAGCCAAATCTGGCCTGCTACTCATTTTTGTATGACTTTATGAGGAAATAGTAGTTTTTATATTTTTAAATGATTGACAACAAACCAAAAGGAGAATTTCAAGACACATGAAAATCAGATTTCAGTATCCATAAAATTTATCACACATAGCCATGCTTATTCATTTACATATTTTCTACTACTTAGGTGCTACAAGGGCATGGTTGAATAGTTGTGACATAGAGTATATAGCTTGCAGAGCCTAAAATATTTACAAGGGCCCTTTACAAAAACATTTGCTGGCCTCTGGTAGACATAATTTGTGTTAATAATTTGAACTTTTAATTTTGCTTAATATCTAAATTATTCTCATAATTGATGTTCTGGTAAGTTATTTTAAGAGCTATGTTTATCTTTTTGATTGTCTTCATTAATTTTTTTCTTTTAGTGTATTGAGAGTGAGAACACTTGGAGAGATCTAATGAAGACAGCTTTAGAAAACCTAATTGTACTTTTGAAAGATGAAAACACAATTTCACCTTATGAAATGTGCAGCAGTGGCTTGGTACAAGCACTTCTTACTGTTTTAAACAATGTAAGTTTATCAAATAGTAAAGAACAAAAATATAGTTTTAAAAATTATTTGTAGTTACTCCTTTGATAGGTTGAGTGGTTTTTAGTTTGTTTTGTCAAGAAATATTTAAAAGCTGAATGATGTTGGTGTTTCTTATTTCTCCAGCCTTTAAGTTATATCATTAGTTTGAGCCAAATGAGTTAAACAATTTTGTTTATTTTGATTTCTAAGTTCCCTAATTATAATTTGTTAAAGGTTTTGTTGACTAAAAGCATTCAGTCTAAGATTTATCATAATTCACTGCTCTGATTTTCACATAAGTTATATAATATAGAATATGTGTGTAGACCTTAAGTACCTAAGTTATATGCATAAAATTAATGTATGAACAGTAAAAGTTTAGGAAGCTTATGTGAAAATTTGATAAATACTTGCTAATAACTTTATATTTTTAATTTAAGAATGTCTCTTTATTATGGTAAAACTTTTTTCATTTATTTATTTATGACTTACTTTATTGCCCAGGCTAGAGTGCAGTGGCGCAGTCTTGGCTTATTGCAGCCTCTGTCTCCTGGGCTCAAATGATTCTCCTGCCTCAGCCTCCTGAGTAGCTAGGATTACAGGCGCCTGCCACCATGCCTGCCTAATTTTTGTATTTTTTTTTTTTTTTTTGAGATGGAGTTTCGCTGTTGTTACCCAGACTGGAGTGCAATGGTGTGATCTCGGCTCACCGCAACCTCTGCCTCCTCGGTTCAGGCAATTCTCCTGCCTCAGCCTCCTGAGTAGTTGGGATTACAGGCACGTGCCACCATGCCCAGCTAATTTTTTGTATTTTTAGTGGAGACGGGGTTTCACCATGTTGACTGGGAAGGTCTCAAACTCCTGACCTCAGGCAATCCACCCGCCTTTTCCTCTCAAGTGCTGGGATTACAGATATGAGCCAGTGCACCCAGCTGTTTTTACCTTTATTTTAATGAAAGGATTCTTTTCATTTCAGTTCTTATTATTTATTTAAATTTGGAATGCTTCATCCTTACCCGGGGCCATACTAATCTTCTTTATATCATTCCAGTTTTGGTAAACATGCTCCTGAAACAAGGACTACTCAATTTAATTCTTTTTAGTATGTGTGTGTGCATGTGTGTTTGCACTCCTATGCATGTGCATCTGTGTGTTCACCATGTTGCCGAGGCTGGGCTCAAGTGATCTGGCTGCCTTGGCCTCCCAAGGTGCTGGGATAATAGGTGTGAGCCTCTGTGCCTGGCCAGAGTTGATTTCTTCATCTTAATCATTGTATGTGCTGATACACTCTTAAGATTCATTTTAGGCTGGGCATGGTGGCTCATGCCTGTAATCCTAACACTCTGGGAGGTCAAGGTGGGTGGATCACTTGAGGTCAGGAGTTTGAGAGCAGCCTGGTCAACATGGTGAAAATCTATCTCTGTTAAAAATACAAAAAAATTTAGCCAGGTGTGTTGAAGTATGCCTGTAGTCCCACCTACTCTCCTGTAATTCTGAGGCAGGAGAATTGCTTTAGCTGGGAGGCAAGGTTGCAGTGAGCCAAGATCACAACACTATACTCCACAACACTATACTCCAGTCTTACTCTGTCTCTTAAAAAAAAAAAAATTCACTTGAACTTCAATCAATCCTATAGTCCCTTCATAAACTTTACTATTTGCATTTATTCCCATTTATTATAGTGATACATCACATATCACTTAGTAATATCTATGGAATCATGGTTTTGATGTAGCAGTTTGTTTCTAATACTTATTAAAGTAAATAGTACTGTTAAAATGGAAAATGTTCATTCATATATTAATGAAAGATGAAATATGATTTTACTCAGATTGTAGTGATAATTTTATAACATGTTAACATTTGTCTCTTAGTTTTTAATAAATTTCAGTATGATTCTTAAATATCTTTTTGTTTTGGACTTTATACTTTTTGTTTTCTTTAGAGCATGGATTTGGATATGAAACAAGATTGTAGTCAACTGGTAGAAAGAATCAATGTTTTTAAAACTGCCTTTAGTGAAAATGAAGATGATGAAAGGTAAAACGCCAAATTTCTTTGAATTTGATGTTTGTGATGTTTACACAGTTGGTATACTTCCTCTAAAATAAGTCTAGAATGGCACACAAAAGAAACTCTTACTTAATAGGAATGTGACATACGTGTATAATAAGAGGAAAAGTTTAGAAGTTTTTTTAAATCTAGTGGAATAATTACTTGTCTGGTATGAATGAGCCAATCACTTAGTTTACTTATTCATTATTATTATTATTTTGTAAATTCAGACAAGATTTCACTCTGTTGCCCAAGCTGGAATGCAGTAATGTCATCTTGGCTCACTGCAGCCCCACCCTCCTGGGCTGAAATATTTCTCCTGTTTTGGCTGCCCAAAGTATTGGGATTACAGTCATGAACCACCGTTCCTGGCCTGATCACTTAGTTTAAATTACATGCCTGTTTAAGATAGTTGAAAATTTGAACACTGATGAAATGTTTGATAATAAGTAATAGTTGTTCTTTATAAAAATGTAATAATACGGCTGGGCATGGTGGCTCACACCTGTAATCTCAGCACGTTGGGAAGCTGAGGCGGGCGGATCACAAGGTCAGGAGTTCAAGGCCAGACTGACCAACATGGAGAAACCCCATCTCTACTAAAAATGCAAAAATTAGCCTGGCGTGGTAGTGCACACCTGTAATCCCAGCCACTCAGGAGGCTGAGGCAGGAGAATCACTTGAACCCGAGAGATGGAGGTTGCAGTGAGCTGAGATCACGCCACTGCACTCCAGCCTGGTGACAGAGTGAGACTCTGTCTCAAAAAAAAAAAAAAGTAATGATAGCATTTAAAAAAATTCTTTTGTTAGATTTATATACAAAGAATATCTCTAGATGAAATAATAAGCTCTTTAGCATTTTTTCAAACTATATAAGAAGTTGAGTCCAGGCACAGTGGTTCACGCCTGTAATCCCAGGACTTTGGGAGACTGAGGTGAGTGGATCACTTGAGGTCAGGACTTTGAGACCAGCCTAGCCAACATGGTAAAAACCCTATCTCTACTAAAAATACAAAAATTAGGCATGGTGGTGGGTGTCTTTAATCCCAGCTACTTGGGAGACTGAGGCAGTAGAATCCCTTGAACCCGGGAGGCAGAGGTTGCAGTGAGCTGAGATCATGCCACTGTACTCCAGCCTGCCTCCTGGGTGACAGAGTAAGACTCTGTCTCAAAAAAAAAAAAGGTGAGAATTGGGTGGGGATATGGATATTAATAGATGTCATTAGTAGCTAATTGCTAGAGCTGGGTTGATGAAGGTTCATTATATTATTCTGTGTACATTTGAATGAGATTGCACTTTTAAAATAATAAGTTATATAATTTATTCAACTAATTGTGTTAATTTCAAATTTCATTTTTAATGAATTCATATTATATCTTTACAGTGTATAGTAACATATTGAAGTATTACTATGTTAAACAATTTAGTTCTTTGCAAACTATTACTATTAGTCAAATATACTATTCTCAATGGAAACATTTTTTTATGTAAATTCCATAAGTGGTAATATTGTGCTAAAGGTTATAGGTGTGTTTTTTTTTTCTTTTGAGACGGAGTCTCACTGTCACCCGGGCTGGAGTGCAATGGCGTGATGTCGGCTCACTGCAACCTCCTCCTCCTGGGTTCAAGTGATTCTTCTGCCTCAGCCTCCTGAGTAGCTGGGATTACAGGCTCGTATCACCAGTGGGCCTGGCTAATTTTTGTAGTTTTAGTAGAGATGGGGTTTGACCACATTGGTCAAGCTGGTCTTGAACTCCTGACCTGTGATTGCCTGCCTTGGCCTCCCAGTGTGCTGGGATTACAAGCAAGAGCCACCATCTATCGCCCCCCATTTTTTTTTTAAAGAGATGGAGTCTTGCTGTGTTGCTGAGACTGAAGTGCAGTGGATATTTACAGGTGCCATAATTTTGCACTATAGCCTCAGACTCCTGGGCTCAAGCGATTCTCTTGCCTAAGCTTCCCTCGTAGCTAGGACTCCACCATGTGCTACCATGCCCAGCTCTGCAAGACGATTTTTTAAAAGTTCTTGATTCAGATTTTCACATTGTTTTCCAGAAGTGTTATAGCAATTTACTCTCCAATAATGAGAAAGTATATGTTGTGATACCCTTGCCAATAATGAGAAAGCATATGTTGTGATACCCTTGCCATCAAATATTTTTTCAAAACTTTGTTGCTTTATATTATTTTTTATTTATCAAATATACAGTAAAATTGTTTAAACTTTAAAAATAAATCCTACATCCACTTTAAATATAGTTGATAAAGTTTTTATTAGAAAAATGAAATATTTTATTTTTAAGTGAAGGAAATTGAGTTGTAAGAGTATTTCTATCTACTCAAACATAATACAAAATTAAACTTTGTAGTCATGAAAAATAGGGGCATATATTGAAGTTGATTACTGTATTTTCTGCATAAACATTTGCATGCAGTTATACAAAAGGTCTTAATAATAATTACTTCTTCACAGTCGACCAGCAGTTGCATTAATTCGAAAGTTAATAGCTGTACTAGAATCTATTGAACGTCTACCTCTCCATTTGTATGATACACCAGGATCCACATATAACCTCCAGGTAACCATAAAAAAAATGTAGTAGCTAGTATTGCTGAATGCATCTAGGAACAGTGTTAAACTTTTCTTTTAAAAAAATTATTTTTTTTCACATTGGATTAAAATAAAAACAATTCTACTTAATCTTTTTTTTTTCTGTTTTTTTTTTTTTTTTGAGACAGTTTTGCTGTTGTTGCCCAGGCTGGAGTACAGTGGTGCCATCTCAGCTCACTGCAACATCTGCCTCCCAGGTTCAAGCAATTCTCCTGCCTCAGCTTCCGGAGTAGCTGAGATTACAGGCATGCACCACCATGCCTGGCTAATTTTTTGTATTTTTAGTAGAGATGGGGTTTCTCCATGTTTGTCAGGCTGGTC
>CAUYOR010166884.1:0-14035 GCA_963573925.1 Callimico goeldii
TTGTTACCCAGGCTGGAGTGCAATGGCGCGATCTCGGCTCACCGCAACCTCCGCCTCCTAGGTTCAGGCAATTCTCCCGCCTCAGCCTCCCAATTATACTTATTTTTAAAGAGTGTTGCAGTGAGCATCCTTGTCAATGCCTCCTAGTTTACATATTGACTCTCTTGAATATCAGAAATTTGCATTGCTGGATTTTTAAATATGTGTAAATTTGTAACTGGTTTAGGCAAATGGTTCTCCTAAGTTCTCTGTGTGGTGTTTTTCTCCATGTGGAAAAGTGCAATAGCTTCATCTCCATATCTTCCTACCAATACTTAATGTTATCAGATATTTTAGATTTTGTTGATCTGATAGAAATGAAATAATACTTTCTTTTAATTTGACTTCCTTGAGTTCTGTGGATGTTGATTTTTTTTAGATGAAGTCTCACTCTATCCCCAGGCTGGAGTGCAGTGGAATGATCCTGGCTCACTGCAACTTCCGTTTTCCGATTTCAAGCAATTCTCCTGCCTCAGCCTCCCAAGTACTTGGGACCACAGGCACGCGCCAACATGCCCAGCTAACTTTTGTGATTTTTTAGTAGAGACAGGGTTTCACCATGTTGGCCAGGATGGTCTCAATCTCTTGATCTCGTGATCTGCCCACCTCCGCCTCCCAAAGTGCTGAGATTACAGGCATGAGCCACTGCGCCCAGCTGGATGTTGATGTTTTATATATTCAATGGCCATTCCTATTTTTTCTTTTTGAATTGCCTTTTATATCCTTGTCTCTCCTTATTTTGGATGTTTTCTTATTTATTTGTAAGAGATCCCCATCTAACCTTAATTTTCTAAAATCTTATTGGTTATATTATTTACAAATACATCTCAGCATGTGTCTTGTTTTTAATTTTGTAGTGGGTACACATGCAGGTTAAAAAATTCCTTTCTATTACTAACTCTTTAGGGATTTTCATTTCCAATTATCAAATAATTTTAATGGTTATACATCTACTTTTTAAAAATTTCTTCTTGAGTTACTTTTGGTAGTATATGTTTTCATTCAAATTGTTTCTACTTTAAAAATTTTTTTAATTATTCACTTAAATTGTCCTTAACTTTTTCTGAACTTGTTTTTTTAGTTTCTGTTTTATCTCTAGATATGTCTGCTTTTTAATCTCTCCTATTACTCAATTTAGTAGTTTTCTATTATGGCCACGAGAAATTACCACAAATTCAGTGGCTTAAAACAACACAAATGTATTCTTTTGCAATTATGGATGTCATAAATCCAAAATCACTGGTCTAAAATCAAGGTATAGCAGTTCTGAGTTCCTTCTAGTGACTATGGGGAATAATCTTTTTTGTTTTTTGTTTGTTTTTGTTTGTTTGTTTTATCACATTGCTTTCTTTCATTTTGACTCCACTGCCTCCCTTTTAAGAGATCCTTGTGGTTACATTGGGTCTGCCTGGATAATTGAGGATAAATCTCCTCATTTCAAGATTCTTGAATTACATAAAGTTCCTTTTGCTATATGTTATTTGGCATTGTATCCTCAGAAAATTCATATGTTGAAGTGCTAATCTCTAGAAGCTTAGAATGTGACCTTTTTGGGAAATAGGGTCATTGCCGATGTCATTAGTTAAAATGAGGTCCTACTGAAGTAGTGTAGGCCCTTAGTCCAATAAGACTGGTGACCTTATGAAAAGAATGTTACATGAAGACACAGAGTCACCCACAGAGGAAAGACGATGGGAGGAGACACAGGGAGGACATGACCATCTACAAGCTAAAAGATGCCTGTGACTATTAGATACTTGGAGCAAGGTCTGAAACAAATCTTCCCTAGCTCCCTCAGAGGGATCGTGGCTCTGCAACACCTTGATTTCAGACTTTTGGCCGTTGGAACCTGGAAACAGTAAATTTCTGTTGTTCTAAGCCACCTAGTCCACAGTACGTTGTTACTGCAGCCCTACACAACTAATATATCATGTAAAGTAGCATATTCACAGACTCTGGGGATTATGACATGGACATCTTTGGGGATCAGAATTCAGTGTACTGCATTGTTTGTTTGACTATTTTCTGTTTTTTCCCATTATTAACATTACCAAGTATTTAACTTTTTCCCCATTAATAACATTACCAAGTATTTACCTTTTTTTTTTTTTTTTTTTTTTTTGAGACGGAGTTTTGCTCTTGTTACCCAGGCTGGAGGGCAATGGCGCGATCTCGGCTCACCGCAACCTCTGCCTCCTGGGTTAAGGCAATTCTCCTGCCTCAGCCTCCTGAGTAGCTAGGATTACAGGCACACGCCACCATGCCAGCTAATTTTTTGTATTTTTAGTAGAGATGGGGTTTCACCATGTTGGTATTTAACTTTTTTATTTCTTCAAATTTATCCAGCATTAGGTTTCTCTTAATTGCTTTGTTTTTGTTTCCTATTTGATTAATTTCTCTACTTATCTTTATTTTTAATTGAAGTATAGTTTACATAGTGAAATAGATGAGTCATAAATATGGAGTTAGATGAGTTTTGAAAATTGCAAACAGCCTTGTAAACCATGCCCTTATCATGAAATAGAACATTTATTTTCCTTTATCTTATGAAAATTTTTCGTGCCCCACCCAAATAATTCCCACTCACAGATTTAAACACTATGTGGCTTTATTTTACTGTGGATTAATTTATCTACTTTAGAAATTCACGTAAGAGGAGTCAAACAGTATGTACCCTTTTGTATTTGGCAATTTTGCTAGGCATTATGTAATTTAGGCTTATTCATATGTGTATCAGTGGTTCAGCCATTTTATTGCTGCTTAATATTCCATTGAATGTATGTGGCACATACAAAGAGACTATTGATTTAGTCTCTTGTTTACAGACATTTTCTCAAATTTATGGCTATTACGAATAAGACTGCTGCAAACATTTTTGTACAAGTCTTTGTGTTGACATGCTTTTATTTTTCTTGGGTAAATGCCCAGATGTGATGTCACTGGGTCATGGTAGAAATGCATTTAGTTTTATGAAAATCCACCAAAGTAGTTATCCAGTTTCTGTTCCAAAATTCCACATTCCAAAATTTTATATTCCAAAAAATTTTAAATGTAATGTTTGTTTAAAAATATTTTTTTCCACATCCTTACTTTTAAAAAATTTATTTATCATACTTTAAGTTCTGGGGTACATGTGCAGATCGTGCAGGTTTGTTACAAAGGTATGCACATGCCATGGTAGTGGTTTGCTGCATCCATCACCCTGTCATCTACATTAGGTATTTCTCCTAATGCTATCCCTCCCCACCTGCTACTATTCCTCCCCTAGCCCCGCACCCTCCAGGTCCCAGTGTGTGATGTTCCTCTCCGTGTCCATGTGTTCTCATTGTTCAACATCCACTTATGAGTGAGAACATACGGTGTTTGGTTTTCTGTTCTTGTGTCAGTTTGCTGAGAATGACGGTTTCCAGTTTCATTCATGTCCCAGAACAGGGGTTCTTTTAGGAAAATTAAGATATTCTGAAATTAGATTGTAGTGGCAGTTTTATAATATTGTGAATGCATTAAGGACCACTAATTTTTAAACTTTAAAATGATGACTTTTATGCTATATCAATTATGTCTCAATTTAAAATGCAAAAAAAATTATATAGTGGGTCACATAGATCTCCAGTGCAACTCCAAGTGCTTTCCATGTATTCACTCACTTAATCATAATAATGATCCTATAAAGTTTTCATTATATTTCCCCTCATTTTACACATAAGGAAACTGAAGCCTGAAAAGCACAGAAAGGTTAGGAACTTGCCCAAAGTCACACGACTATGAGTGCTAGAGTCAGGACTTGAAGATGGACAGACAAATTTCATGGTTCAGTCTATTTTCAGTTATGAATGACCACTCTAGGATGGCATAGTGCTGGATATATTACAGTGTTCTATTTATAGAACACTGTGTGTGTGTGTGTGTGTGTGTGTGTGTGTGTGTGTGTGTGTGTATAGCTAGATGAGGTAATTGTTATAATTCTCTCTTAATAGATGAGGAAAGTGAGGCTAAATACAGGTGACGTTACCTAGGGTTATACCCCCATGAAGACACGGCTATTCCTAGACAATAAAACTAGATCGATCAAAAGACTCATATATAGAGAATATTAGATTGTCCTCATTCCCTGAGTATACAAATCCTTCCTGTTTTCTTGTACTTCAAGCCTTACTGTGTTTATGTCCCTATCAATTTTCCTGACTTTAGAAGACCCATCCCCCTACCAAATACATTTACATTATTAAACAGAGCAGGCAGAAGTCTTCAAGTGAAATTAATTTTGTTGGCTGACGATAAGGAGGCTGAACACAGGAAGTAGTTTTACATTAAACTACTGAGTTTTATCTACGTCAGGAAGGAGGAGGGTGGCAGCACTTCCCAGGAGGGCCTAATGAATCACTGCAATCTAATTTGTCAAAAAAAACTTTCTTTTAAGACAGTTCCCAGCTAATGATGGCTATCAATTCCACAGTGTGGTGTAGAAGCTTAGGTCTATTAACAAAGAGAAAGGCAATGATAAGGTGTTTAAATAGAAATGACTGAGGCACAGAGATAAGTTTTGGATTTCTTGAGGATAGGAGAACCCCAGGAAACTCAGGGATAACATAATGGATAGGAACACATTTTATATTTAAAAAAAAGAACAAAGAAAATCAGAAGAGAGCAAAACTTAGATTAATGTTGTTAATAATACTAGCTGACCTCTTGCTCAGCTGTAGGCCTTGGGCCTCAGTGGGGTGAAAGGGAAAGAATTGATATTGAAACCAGATATATTCCTCATGGCCTCTGCCTATCTTTATAAACTTGGGCAGGTTTCCTAAATTATTTAAGTCCTAGTTTCAGTTTCTGTAAAATGACAATGATAATACTTGCCTCTTAGGGTTTTTATGGGAGTTTACTAACATAATGGGTAATTTTTAATACAATACATGGCAACGTACACTGCGTCCTTGGTAAATGTGATTTCCTTTCCCCTTCTCCCATATGTCTGTGACCTCGTAAAAGATGCCCTTGTTTTCCATGCTTATATCATTTCTTTCCCAGCTCCTTTTACTCTCTGGATTTCTAATGTCCCTATTAATGGGCTTCC
Organism: Callimico goeldii; assembly: GCA_963573925.1. Lineage (NCBI taxonomy): Eukaryota > Metazoa > Chordata > Mammalia > Primates > Cebidae > Callimico > Callimico goeldii. The sequence goes on from CAUYOR010166884.1 coordinate 5,114, forward strand.
AAGATCTTCCCATACATACTCTATTTCCAGGAGAGGATTAAGTATGTACTTGAGACATAGTCTCCTTCCTCTCAGTTATTTTAACCTTCCTGTTAGGACAAGATTTCCAGATCCTTTACCACCCAGGCATGGTTTAAAATGTAGGTGTATTATTCTTCAAGTATAGTGAGGCCAACAGATCAGAAGACTACTGCCACTGAACATGTAGTTTGTTCCCAAGAGGAGGAGGTAGAGCATGCCAATCAGGGCCACTTGCGGGAGTACAGTGTAGGTCATGAAGCAGATGGGTCAAGGGGAAAATTCAAACAAGAGCGTTTATTCTGGTTTCCTTTAGAAGGAGAAAGCGAGGCAAGGTCAGCTGGTTTAAGATTGACTAGTTTGAATAATTTCGGGGGGATAATGACCTAGAATGTAAAAGCCCAACAAATGAGGTGGTTGGTTTACATATGAAAGGCACACTTCGAGGTGAGCTGTTTGCTTTCTCTAGGAATTGGTTAGCTGTGGGTGGGAAACTTTCTCTAAGGTCATCAAGGCATCAAGTTCAGAAACCAGAAAACATGGTGATTATAAGGCCACATCCTACAGTGAAAATAATATAAGATTTGGAGTATTAATCCAAATTTTAGGTCTAACTGGTAGAAGATATGCGAATTTGGACAAGTCACTCTACTTCTCTAAGCCTCTTTCCCAGGGATAACATGGACCTACTACACAGGGTAGTCATGGAGATTAAATAACAGTAAGTATATGCTTTTTACTGCCTAATGCAGTATGGGTTCCAGGACAAATGATTGACGCAACAGAGGTAAAGGGAGTACCCAGGTGCTCTTGTAGGCGCTGAGGCCCAGCAGTGAATAATTTAGACAAAAGGGCTGCCCTCAGGTAGCTTACATTCTGGAAATGGTGTGATAAGCAATAAATGAGTAAGTTAATGTGCCTTATGTCAGATGACAATAAGTAATATGGAGAAAATTAAGGAAGAGGGCGTTTGGAGGTGAAAGTTACAATTCTTGAAGGTGATCAGAGGAGGTCTCATAATGTTTAATAAGGGCAACATGAAAGGGAAGGCCAGGAATAGATGAGGAAATGAGACATTTGAGTTTCTGGGGGGAAAATATACCTGGTAGAGGTGACAATACATGTAAAAACCTTGAGGTAGAGGATGAGTTGTGCCTGGAATGTTGAAAGACTACAAAGAAGAAACTAGTGTTGAAAGAAAGATGGTTACAGGTAGTTAGGCATGAGTGGACAGGATAGGACTCTTCCCCTACTCACAAGGAATGTCTGGTGATGTTTTGGCAATTATCACATTAATTGGAGCAGCAGAGGTGAAGGGAGTACCCAGGTGCTCTTGCAGGCACTGAGGCTCAGCAGTAAATAATTTAGACTAAAAGGTTTAAATTGGTAACAGAGCCAGGGAGAGGCCATATCTTGATGGTCCACACCTGTTGCACTAAAGTGTTAATTGAATGCAGATGTCAGGGAGACACAACTTCCTGGACATGTGCATTAACAGACAAAATGGCCAAGTATGACATTCTGGGGTCACTCCACTGAAAGAGGGAAGAAAGTCTCAGATGGGCACACACGCAACTTTCCAAACACACTGTGCGTGCTCATCTCCCAAGGATAAGGAGGGCACTGCACATGCAGACAGCCCACCTTGGGGAGAATCATGAGAAAGGGGCCAGCCCTTAAAGTCCTAGAATCAAAGATTCAACATTACACCTGACCTTCAGATGCCTGCTTGGGTCCCTTCTGAGTGAACTTTTCTTTCTTTCCTGTTCTAAAGCATTTTTTTTTTGAGACGGAGTTTCACTCTTGTTACCCAGGCTGGTGTGCAATGGCACAATCTTGGCTCATTGCAACCTCCACCTCCTGGGTTCAGGCAATTCTCCTGCCTCAGCCTCCTGAGTAGCTGGGATTACAGGCACGCGCCACCATGCCCAGCTAATTTTTTTGTGTGTGTTTTTAGTAGAGACAGGGTTTCACCATGTTGACCAGTATGGTCTCGATCTCTTGACCTTGTGGATCCACCCGCCTCGGCCTCCCAAAGTGCTGGGATTACAGGCTTGAGCCACCGCCCCCCGGCATATTTGTTAATAAGAAGAAAGTAAATTTACCTGAAAATTGCCAATTACTCTGAGCTTTTATTAATTATACATTCTTAGGGTAAATTTCCTGTTTTCTTCAGTGGCTTCAAACTGGCAGCCTTGATATCTTGCTTGCCTATGTGTGAGTGTGTCTGCTTTTGTTTTGTTTTAGCTTCTTATAATGGAAACTTTCAAATACAAACAAATGTAGAGAGAGCATTGCCATGAATTCTATGCACTCATCACCAGACTTCAGCAATCATCAGCTCTATGCTAATCTTGTTTAATCTATCACCCCCTTGTCTTGTGGGAGTAAAAGCAAAATCCAAACATCATAACATTTCATCTGGGAGTTCCTCAACATTTTTCTCTAACAGATGAGGATTTTAAAACATAACAATATTATTATCACACCCAACAAAATTAACAATTCCTTGTCTTCATTAGAGTCTGATTGTCTCAAACAGGTGTTTTTTGTTTGTGTTTATAGTTTGTTCCAGTCTACATATTACATTTAAAATGGTTAGGTTTCTTTCAGTATTTAAAAAATCTGTAGGTTTCCTCATTTTTTTACAAACAAACTTATATTTGGGAATAAGTTCAGATTTATAGAAAAGTTATAAAATAATACAGTCCCTTATTCAGTCTCCCTTAATGTAACATTTTACATCACCATGATTAACACCGGTGCATGTTAATTTCTAAGTAACTAAACTACCTGTTAAACTTAGCTTATAATCCAATGACCTAAATTGACTTTATTCAGATTTCACTGTTTTTTTCTACTAATGTTCTGCTTTTTTTGAGATGGAGTCTGGCTCTGTCACCCAGGCTGGAATGCAGTTGTGCAATCTTGGCTCACTGAAACCTCCACCTGCTAGGTTCAAGCAATTCTCCTGCCTCAGCCTCCCAAGTAGCTGGGACTACAGGTGCTCGCCACCACAACCAGCTAAATTTTTGTATGTTTTTAGTATAGACAGGGTTTCTCCATGTTGTCCAGGCTGGTCTCAAACTCCTGACCTCAGGTGATTCGCCCACCTCAGCCTCTCAAAGTACTGGGATTACAGGCATGAGCCACCACACCCAGCCCGTTGCTAGTGTCCTTTTACTATTCCAGGATCCAACATTATATTTATTCATTATGTTTCCATAGTTGCCAACAATCCATGACAATTTCCCAGTCTTTCCTTCATTTTACCCATCTTGACGGTTTTGAAAAGTACTGATCAGATATCTTTGCAGACTCTGATTGCTTTCATCGTCGTTTTCTTTGTGTTTAGACTGAAGTTATGGGTTTTGGGAAAGAATGCCACAGAGGTGAAGTATCCTCACCTCATTATATTAGGGGTTACATATCAACACGAGTTGTCACTTGATGACATGGTTAAGGTAGTCTCTGCCAGATTCCTCCAGTGTAAAGTTACTGTCTTTGCCTGTATTCTTCTGAAGCAGATCATGAAGTCTGGCCCACATTCGAAATGATGGGAATTAAGCTCTACCTCCTGGATGAGGTAGTATCTACATTTGAAATTTTTATATAAGGAAGATTTGTCTCCACCCATTTCTTCAGTTATTCAATTCTTTAATCACTATAGACCTAAATATATTGATTTTATATTTTAGGTTATAGTCCAATGACCTAAATTGCCAAATTGTTCCAGCTTTGGCCACCATTGGTGCTTTCAGGTTTGGCTTTTTTTATTTCAGATTGGCCTCTTTTTTGTTCTCAGCAGTTTCTGACACTACAAAATGCTCTGTGCTTATCTTGTATTAATATTTTCCCTGCCCTAGCCCTAGAATCAGTAATTTCTTCAATAGAAAATGGTATTAACAAGATGCACGGTGGCTCATGCCTGTAATCCCAGCACTTTGGGAGGCCGAGGCAGGTGGATCATGAGGTCAGGAGTTCGAGACTAGCCTGACCAACATGGTGAAACCCTGCCTCTACTAAAAATACAAAAATTAGCTGGGTTTGGTGGTGCGAGCCTGTAATCCTAGCTGCTCAGGAGGCTGAGGCAAGAGAATTGCTTGAACCCGAGAGGCGAAGGTTACAGTGAGCTGAGATTGAGCCTCTGCACTGCAGCCTGGGCGACAGAGCAAGACTCCATCTCAAAAACCAAAAAGAAAATAGTGTTAACAGCCAAGGTCTGGTGCTAGATATCTACGTTTGCTTCTAGTGCCATTTATTTGTGGAATAAACTGCCCTGTAGAGTTTCTCCTATTTTGGATTTGGTTTACTTGCCCTCCAAGTGTTGCCTTGTGGTAACATGGTAAAATTGTAACCGGGTTTTTTTCTTGGATGCCGGTGACTCTTGTGGGTTTTTGGCCTTCAGCCTCTTAAGGAATAAGCGGTGGGGCCACTACAGGTGGACCCTATGCTTGTAAAGTGAATATTGGACCCGAAAAGTATTGCAGAAAGGTGATTTTATTTAGGTAGAGAAGGAAAAAAGAGAGAAAAGCTTCCACAAAGAGTGTGGACGGGGATTCCAGAGGGGAAAATCCCGGAGGGAGCTCCCACCTTATGGGAGGGCATTCCAGAAAGCTGGAAGTCTGGCGCAGGTGAGGGAGCACGGACTTTTATTATGGGAGAAACTCCCACCTTCTCCAAGACCCTGGGCCAATGAAAGGAGTTCCTTAGAGCTTCCGCTGGAGTGATTGACTTTTAGTTTCTTCCTGCGCCCAGGAAATTCAAACATAAACCGTTGAATCTCCCGGATGGAGAGAGATGGGAGGGGGCATGGCGCCAGGAAATTCTTGCCCTTAAAGCCACACCCCCTGATGAACCCGGCAAAAGAACACATTCTCTCAAAATGAGGCTACCCTTATTTTAACATGCTCCTCTATTCTCTGTACTTCCCATAAATTACTAGCTGGACCCAGAGGCATGATCACTTCAGGCTCCTTTTTTCTTTCTCTTTAATTTTTTTTTTCCTGCCAGACTGTCAGAGGAGATACTCTGAACAAATACATTTCTATTGTACCACATCAGGGGCTGCCTAGTATCTGGTGGTCTCATTTTAAGTGATGCCGAGTTTCATCATTGTGTTCCTGTGATGTCAATGCCGATCCACACATTATAGTGTCTCCCATATTGTTTTCAACATGTGGTTTTAGCAGCTATTGGTCATCATCATTGTTAGGGATTACAAAATGGCAATTCTTTTAATTTCCATCATTTCACCTATGTTTATGAACTATGATTCTCTTATAAGAGAGTACTTATCACTCATTAACTAATTACTTTAAAATATGGCTCATATAGGAAAGGTAAGGTAATTGATTATCAATTTTCAGAATAATGCATTGTTACCCTAGCAACCTCCAAAGATGGCAAATGTGAGTTATTGGATTATGGGTTTCGTGTTTGTTGTTTTTATTTTTTGCATATGATAACTTGCTACATGGTGTTTTACAATTTTCTAAATGAGTTGACATCATTTTCATATGCAAATTCTGATTTCTGACTTGTCTTTAGAAATTGGAAGATAACGGTGATCCTGAGTTCTCCATTTCACAGGGCAGCAGTTGTTGGATCTGAATAAGGACTGCCCCACCTCGCCCTCTTAGGGTGTATTTGTTAACTGCTAAGAGGAAAGTGAAAAACATTCATGTTTCCAGGACCTGAACCTGCTCGACTTCACTTGTGTCTGTCATTTGTCTAATACCCATAGGGTTCTGTGTTTGTAATTCTTGATTTACTTCATAGGTTTTGAATGGATGTCTTATATATGTATGCAGTATAATCCTTTGTCAAATATTCTCTCTTTCTTGTCTTCATTCTAGCCTGCCCCTCCTACTATTTTTGGTTACAGTAATAAAAACTCAACCCCAAATAAGTTAAACAAAAAAATAATATGAGACCAATCACAGGCACGGGCTGATCGGGTAGTGAGCCCATTCCTGAGACCAGAGTGGAGGAAGCTAGATTGGTTTCTCTCCTAGGGCAGCCATATGGTTTACAGTGACAATTCCCAAAAGGTGGTGGGGAGGGGGCCCCTCTCCATCTCTTTACCAGTTAGGTTTGTGCTCACATAGATCTGAGACAGTCAGGAGGAACCAGCTGGCAGCATCCAGACAAGTCCATGATTCTCAATATTCCATGATTAGGTTGGACCTAAAGTTGAAGCACATACATCTGAGTAAGCAGGTCACTATAACCTGCTGAAATACAGCCTGTTCTAATTCAGGGAGTCCTCAGTGTTGGTCAGTCACTTAATTTAAGTCATCATTGATATTGCTATATGTTGCTTGTTTCTTCCATGCTTGGAACTTTATTTGCCCAAAGACCCCTCAAAACTCAGGCATATCCCCCTTTATTTCTTCTGTCTAGCTATATTTATGTACCATGGGAGATTTATACCACTTCTACCATTAATGAGGAGCATCAATTAAACACCTTGTCCCTGCATATATCAGATAAACTTTCTGAGCCAAATGTGGTGGCTTGAGTCTATAATCTCAGCTTCTTGGGAGGCTGAGGGTGGCAGGATCCCTTGAGCCCAGGAGTTTATGGCTGTAGTGAACTGTGACTGAGCCACTGCACTCCACCCTGGGTGACAGAACTGTAAGAAAAAATAAATAAATTATTAGTTATTTCTGTTAACTAATATGATGTTTTGACTTTTGATTTTAGTATGTTGTAGTACAAATATCCAGGGACAAATTCCTCAGTTGCCTCTATCTGAGAGACAAATTGTCAGTTGATCCAGGAGTACTGCCTGCACCGCATCTGACCACCTGGGCTTTGGGATAAATGTCCTGAGCATTGTTGTCCCAAGGCTACTGTTCATGAGCGTTAGATGGAGATCTCTGGGAGCACTGAGGACCCTTTCCTCATACCATGAGCACCCACCCTGGCAAGTAGTAGAAGCCAAGCCTCTAGGCTATGATCCTCATTCTCCCCACCCCTCCAAGTTGAATGTTTTTCAACTAAATTCACCATTTGTTAACATTTTGTCTCATTTGCTTTTTTCCTTCCCCCCTTTTTTTTTCTGAATCATTTCAAAGTAGTTGCAGACATCAGCATGTGGCTTCTTCCCAATGTTATGGGAAAGGGGTCCCAATCCACACCCCAAGCAAGGGTTCTTGGATTCCACACAAGAAAAAATTTAGGACAAGTCCACACTGCAAAGCAAAAGCAAGTTTATTAGGAAAGTAAAGGAATAAAAAAATAGGAGCCCTAGTTCCTTTCGGGGGGCAGTGATACTTAGAAACCAAGATATGGATGCTAAGACTGCTCTTTCTCTCTGCTTCTTGAGACTGTTTAACTTGGTATTTTCAGTCCTGAACCTGTAATGATATTTACCTCCTTTTGGAGGTTGGGGATAGCTTTTTAAAAACTTGATACATAATGTACATATTTGGGAATGTATGTGATATTTTGAAACATGCATATCATGTGTAGTGATCAAGTCAGGGGAATTAGAATATCCATCACCCACCTCAAACATTTATCTTTCCTTTATGGTGAAACGTTCCAATTCTTCTCTTCTAACCATTTTGAACTATGTATCATGTTATTGTTAACTATAGTCACCCTACTGTACTATCAAACACTGGATTTTATTTCCTCTGTCTAGCTGTATTTATGTACCATTAACCAAACTCTTTCCACATCCCCTTCCTTGCTACACTTCCCAGCCTCTAGTAAACACCAATCAACTTTCTATTTTCATGAGATCTACTTTTTTTTGCTCCCACATTTGAATCAGAACATGCAGTCTTTGTCTTTCTGTGCCTGGCTTATTTCACTTGACGTAATGACCTCCGTTTCTGTCTCTGTTGCTGAAAATGACAGGAATAATATTCCACTATGTATATATGCATTTCTTTTTTTAAAATTTAGTTTGATGAAGAATTTCTGGAAACAAAAGAACAGTTGCACAAGTTGCAGGATGGTGAGTATGAAAATGAACCAACTGTGTCTAATACTCATTTTCCTGTAAGAAATGCTATCTATGTGGAAGGGCAAAAATATTTGATGACACTGAACATTCAGAACAGTGCCCTAAAACCAAAAAAGCAAGAGGAAATAAATAGCTGAAATTGCCAGGAAATCAATTCTTATTCAATAGTTCCATAAAAGCTGGCTGAAGGGAGTGCATGACTCTTCTCCATTCCTCTCTTCTCCCCTCTCTCCCCTCCGGTCTCTTCCTCCCACTTTCTTTCTCTCTCTTGCCCCTTCCCTCCTTCTCATCTTCCATTACTTCCTTCACACTATCTGAGACATCCTGGCCTGCTTGAAGTATGCAGATAAATATCCCCATCTACATGGGGAGAATTTCTGAAGTAAATACTACACAGAAGTGAAATCAACAAACCCCCCTCCCTGCTTTAATTCCTGGTCATCCCTGCTCCCTCCTTGCCATCCATTGTAGTAGGAGCCATCAGCAGACCCATAAAGAATGCACCCATTAACCCTGTGAGCAGCCTCCTCCCAGCAACAGCAGGGTCCTCTAGCCCAACTCAAGGCTCCCTTGTGTGGTACCAGTTCTCCAGGGCTGTAAGGCCATCTTTTGTGTGTGATGCTGGCTGGAAGCCACTAGGCATGTGCTAAGTACTCCTCTCCCGTCTCCCCTCACCTCCCCAAAATGCCCAAACCCCTCAGGGGCCAGGCTGTACCCTATACCTACATCTCTCCCCAGGATTTGGTATGTGGAAAGTGTTGGATTCCGGTTTGTTAAAGAAAACAGTGGGGGCCGGGCGCGGTGGCTCAAGCCTGTAATCCCAGCACTTTGGGAGGCCGAGGCGGGTGGATCACGAGGTCATGAGATCGAGACCATTCTGGTCAAAATAGTGAAACCCCGTCTCTACTAAAGATACAAAAAAT